>VYZW01043991.1:16997-36970 GCA_013401315.1 Balaeniceps rex
AAAAAAAAAAAAAATCGCTTCAGCCTGTTTATTTGAGGACTGCGGTGTTATCAGATGCTGTAGTGCATTTCTCCTCAACTGCCAGATCATGGCTTAGAGGTAGGACAAACTTCATTTTACAGTTTGAAGGGTTGCGTATAAGCAGACAAGAATTTGCCCAATTCTGCAGCGTCATGCCTGTGGCAGGTGGGGGAGTTGAAGCAGGTTCTCCTGAGCTGTGTGCTACTCAGAGCCTCGAGTCTGAATCTTACCAAGTGGACCACCTCCATCTGACGGTTTGAGAAAAGCTGCATTGTGGCTCATTCTGAAGTCCATGAGAGTGGTGACTTGTTAGGGGCAGAACTTTGGAAGGGAGGAGGGAGAGTTTGCAGAGGTGTTGAACTCTCTCATACTCAAGAAAAGAATGAGAAGCAAAGTCTTGAGAGTTCAGCACATCTTTAAATGGAAGGAAGTGAAAGAAAGCATTTCTGTTGTGCTTTTCTCACATCCAAAAAGCATTAATTTTTTCTTGTACAGCACCCTTGGGAAAGGCCTTGTGATGCAGCAGTGCTGCTTTTTTCAAACATGTTGTCTTCCTCAGAGCTGCAAAAGTCTGGCTTCAGTTCCAAATAGCTGCTTCTTTGTGAATCAATTAAATGCTGCCACATGGAGGGAAGTGATAACCTCTTTTGAGGCTAGGCAAGAAGATAATATGAGAACCCATTGAGTTTATCTCGGCACTGCAGTTCTCATAAATGGCATCAATGCTGGCACTTGCTTACTGACTTTATGTAAGCACTGTAATTTAAGGAAGGCTGTTGTTTTCCTCTTTCCTGGGCACTTACGTTTATTTCAGTTACTTTCCTGGCCAGTTACTGTTTAATAAACTGAAATAAAGGCAGCAATTTTGGGAAATAAAATAAATTGTTGGCAGTCTCTTTTCTCTCTCCTCCTCACACTTCTCTTGTTGTTCTTGCATTATACAAGTGATGAATTTAATTTTCCATTCTTGAACGTAAGCAGCTGCTTAGCCTGTCAGTTGCAACTGTGATTTCATGTAACTTTATTGTGCATGATGTGCTGTCAAGCATTTGTGAGTTCGTAGGCTCTACAGAAAGAAGAAAACTAATGCATTAGGTCACTCGGACCATCTCTTTCCAGCTGATGCACAGCTCTTCCATCCTGTCAATACTTTCCCGCTTTGGCCAGGCTATTTAAAGTACGTGTTGAAGTGCGCTGGTCCTCACTTCTTGAGAGGCAGCTAAAAACATTCCGATAAGTCTGTGAGCATAACAGCAGTTTTCTTGGTGACTTTAAATGTCGCTTCAGGAGTGTATAACGAAAAATGGGGCAAGTTGTGTAATTTGTAAGAAAAATGTGCTCATTAGGAAAGTTACTGCTACAAATACGGTAACTTAGTTGAACGAGTGCTGTTTTTTTTCTAATGAAAATCAAGGGAGTCTTGCGTGGACTTCAGAAGTTATTACATACTCGTGTATTAACAAGCCCCAAACCCTGATGTCAGCAAGAAGTATTGGACCATTTACAATCAATGTGTTGAGTGTGTGATGTCCAAGGATCATCTGTATCGATACTGAAGATCCATCCGAGCTATGAAGTTACAAGTGAAACAGAGGACTCTTTGTATCACGGTTGTACTAATCACTGTTTTCTTTGGGCTGATTCCTCCATACATGGAACTTCTCCAGTGTTATGACTGTCTGCAGGGTAGTTACTACAGTGTGCAGTGGTGGTGTCCGTTTAGGGCCTAATTCAGAAGGAGGCGGAGCGTGCTTTACTCTCACCATCTGTAGAGGAGGCTGGTGGTTACCCGGTATCACTCAGGCTCATTCCCTGCATAAATAAAATATCCTAATGAACTTTCAGTGGTCTCCAGAAAAGAAATATTTTCTTTATTATCGAAGGCCTGCAGATGACAAAATTGAACTTTTACGGTGTGGTTTTAGAATCATAGAATGCTTTGGTTGGAAGGGACCTTTAGAGGTCATCTCGTCCAACCCCCCTGCAGTGAGCAGGGACATCATCAACTAGAAGACATGAAGAGTCTAAGGGAAGTATTTGATCCCTGACATTTTGAGAGGAAAAGCAGCTCAGCCACCAAACACAGATTGATCAGTGCAAAAATAATGTACATTCATCTGGAAAACGCATTGCTGCATGCAAGGAGAGCTGTGATTTCACAAAATCTCATAAACGGAATTCCAGAAAGTTGCATGGCTTTTCCTTTCCTGGCTTTGAACTTTCTTTTCTCCATTTCAGAAGGGTTAAAAAGTGAAGTGAGGAGATGCCTCAAGCTGACTGCAAGTAAAATGTAAATAAATTCCCGCAGCGTTCAGATTTCTGTCGTGCCAGTCCTTTCCAAACCCACAAGCTCCTTCGGAAGGGGAGAAATTTTCGTTGTTGATTCATAAGTGAGTTTTTCTTGGCGGCACGTGTGGCGGCGTTTGCCATCCAGATGGGCTCCCGAGGCACTGCGGTGAGGGCTTATGTAAGGGGATGGCTCGGGAAGGGGGTGGTTAAAGCAACAACCCTCCTTTTTCCATCGGTTCTGCTGCTGGTTCTGTCAGATCACACTGTGCTGCTGTGTAAAAGACAAACAGCTGTTTAATCAACTTCTTCGTAAAATTGCAGCTATCAAAAGTGACCTGATGTCTGGTCATTGGCAATGGCTCCTTAAAATCAGAAGTGTTTATTTTGATCAAGCATTATTGCTTCAACTTAGGTGATTCCATTTGCTTTGAGCATCAGACTTTGATTTCAAACAGTAAGTTGATCCCTGGGCAATAAATAAATCATATACTTCGATATGTTCCATTCTAAAACAGAATGATGTCCGATAAACCTTGTGGGATTGTTTCTCCCAGTGAGTAAAAGAAATAGCAAGATCTTTGCTTGCTGACTGTGATCATAAATGAATGCTCTGACCCTTTGAGTGTGCAAAACTAAAAGGTAAATTTAACTGAAGACTTAAAAGCATGGTACCCCATAAGTGCATTTTTATGATACAAAAAGAAGGTAATGGTTATCATGAGCGCATTAGGTATTTTGTTTGGAAGGAGATTGTTAGTGGCTGGGTAAGTCAAACAAGTGCTGGAGTCTTCAGGTCCTAATCTTCATGAAAAGCCATTTCAGATGAAAATGCTTGTGCAGTCTGTATGGAATGCTGCCACTGCAATTTTTAGCTGTACAGCTATAGCTATATGAAGTATGCAATTTTGCTTTCATACTGAGACCCAAATATTGCATGAATATATATATTTTGGGAGGAAATGAGACATAGATCTTTTTTCAAGGTATCTTGTTTTATTTGCTGTGTCTTTTTGGATTTTTGCAACATGTTTTTTAGAGCAAGCAACGTGTTTTCTTTTAAAAATGGGGAAAAAATTAGGAGCAAATGTATGTCATTTGTCCAGTATCATCGTAGTGGAGCACCTCTCATGTAACTTGTGAACTGAGGCAAATCTGTAGTAGGTGACGTGAAGACTTTTCTATTTTCAGATTATAAAACTTCTGATTTGATCTAGAATTGTTTTCTTGTGGGGTTGATTGATTCATTTAATGAGTTAGACGCTTCATGGTTTTGATAATTATACTCTGGTTATTAAACAGTTACATTCATGCAGCTGTTGATATTCTGTCACCATCAGAGAAAAGTGATCAAAAGATCCCTACAGGAATGCCTTACGGCCGCTACTATAACACGCCACGTGGAACTCACTTCAATCGACGTATGCAACCAGGAACATCAAAAATACGCTATTCCTGGAGTGATTAATTCGCTTGCTTCCATTTCACAGCGTATCTCTGGTTCTGCAGTTCTGCTAACCTTTTGTAGCACTTGGCGCGTGCTGCAAGGGAGTCGGAGATTGAGCAAACATACACATGCATGGATAAAAATGCTGTCGTTCCTTGCCAGAATGGTAAATTTGACGCTCCACTAGATGGCATTATTTGCATGCTTATGGCTGTCGCTTGAAGAGTCAAAATCGAACAGGTTCTGCTCGTGGTAAAATAGATAAAAATAGACTGGCTGGTTTTCCAGAAAGGTGGTAAGGTGTGTCTGGATGTCGGAGCTCTCCTGTTTTGGAAGAGGATATGTTGGTGGAATTTGGAGAATCTAGATGCTAATTAATTTTTTTTTTTTCCAAACTTCTGGTAGGGTCCTGTAGACCTGTATGGGTCCTTTTAGTTTGGAGAACAAGGGCATTTAAAAGAACTTTTAATTTCATGTTTCCTCTGGTTCTGTGGTTTGTTAAAAATGAAATAGTCAGGTAAATATTCTAAATAAATATTAATGAAATATTCTGAATAATTAACTTTTAATAAAATACAATTCGATGTTAAATAGTCTGATAATTCAGAGCTAGTTATTTCTTTTGAGGAAGAGTACATTGTCAGAATGAAATCTGAGCCAGATCTGCACATAAGCATCAAGAAGGTGCTTGCTTTTCTCATGTAACATTTGGTTTCAAAATGCTTTAAATCTTGTCAAATACAAGGCATTTTATCTGTGTTTTACAGAGAGCAAGAACGGAGAAAGAGAAACCTCATGCCATTTGGGTTGTACTGCTTTCTCATAACTTTTTTTTTTTAGGAAAACCCACAACCAACCAATAAACAAACAAACAAAAACCTATCTGGATGTTGGAGACCACATATTTTACCCGAGGCAGGAAGACTTCTAGCAGTCACTTGTAAAAGGTGAATGGTCTCTCGCAGTAGGCCTTGGGTCTGGTCTGCTTGGGACAAATGCCAAAAATAAATGCGGTTACAGCCTTCTGCCTGCATCCACCAAATCGTCAGATCTGCAGCTTCAGATTGACAGAGAAAGTTGTAATGATTGAAGCAGTGAATAATTCACTTTCACTTTAATCCGTTATTGAGACGCAAGCCTGTATGTGCAAACACTTTTTATGCTGTTTGGTAGATATTTAAAATAAGTTAATTTCTGAAATGTTTCTTTAACACGGTAGAGTAATCTGACATCATTGAGGGAGACTTTCTTGCCTGTTCTTCCAAATGGTTTAGTGTTCTATTTGCGTAGAATTGTGATCAGCAGATTGTCCAAACAGTGCAATTAGCATTTGGTAAATAGTTGCTGATTGTAGTTTAACACTTCGTCTGGCTTGCTTTGATGCTGGTACATCATCATGCACCCTTTTGATCCCAGAAAGTATTCCTACCAGGCAAGTACTTAATTTGAACTTGGCTTTGGTTTAGGAGCTGAGATGAGAAAACATTGTTTTAAATTGTTGGTTTTCTTGAAATAGCTAAACCATGCTGCTTTCATATATATTAGAAAGGAGATTTTAATTCTAAAAGGGAAGCAATGAGAGATAGGATGTTACCTCAACCCATCCTGTTCTTGAACTCGGGGAATTTTATAGTAGTCATAGTTTGGGGCGGATGGTGTCTTGGTAATTTTAAGACCTGTGTTACTGGGATTTTGGAGAGTGGGAATGGGACGCTGATGGGCTGATGTCAGTTCAGTCTGCAGAAATTTTTGTCCACGGTCTCACTTCTATTCCAGTTATCTTGTAAAAGGTATGAAAATACAATGTTTAGAGTTTGGTTCCTTAGTGTGCTGATGTGTGCGTTTATATAACACCCGCATCACGATGGCATCTGGAAGCCAGGAGAATTATGCAATATGAGCAATACACTCCTGGAAAAAATGGGTTTTGGTGTCCCTAAAGTTAGTCCTTATTCCCTAAATTGTCTCATCACATGCTCACACTTAAGACCACTGGCTTCACTGACGTTTTCCACATCTGGAGCGTTTCCTTGAACGTGCCTGGCTTTTTCAATTGTGTTCTTAGTGGTATTTATGAATTTCCTTACTCCCTTGTCATGACATTTAATTTTCTTACTGCAAGCAAACAATTTCTAGGTATTTGTTGTAAAGCAGTTGTTGTAAAATTAGCAATTGTGTGTGTTGTCATAAAGTTACCTAAGATAAGGCTCCTCGTGGTCTCCAGTGTAGAGTTGAGTTCCTATTTTCCAAATGGAAAGGGATTTGATTAACATGGAATTTTGAGGTTTATATATTATTATAACTTAGTTGAAGAGTACAATAAAATAATCCATTTTCTATGGAATCTTATTTGCAGAAATCCTCGTTAACCATATCTTCTGTACCTAGGAAAACAGGGCATTTCTTTTCTTTAAAAGCTGACAATTGAAAATTTTCCTGAAAAAGTTCAGATTTTGTGAACATTCTGCAGTGATTGATTTTAATATTTGACTGCTTAAAATGTTCTGGTCACTGACATAGATTTAGTAAATCTTTCTTTAGCTATGTGTAGTAGAAGAGGATTTCAGTTGTGTTTGAGGCAGTTCGTAAGTACCCCCTGAATATAGTTTGCGCTATAAAGCGTGCGCACTCTAGTCTCTAGTAGGCTGTAAATTTATAGCTGTTTGAAAGGTATGAATGTAATAGTTAAACAAAGGAACTGGAGAAATAAAATGGAAAACAGAGTAATTGCTTGGTAGCCGAATTTTCCTTCCCTCCTCCCTCTCTCCGTGTTTTTAACAGCTCCCCCCATCTCTTTTTGGATGTTGTTTAGCCTGTGGATGAGAACAATGTTATGGAAAGTGAGTATCTGGTGACATGATTGACGTTCACGAGCATGTGATGCTGGAGAAGCTGCCAAGGTCCTGCCATCCCACCGACTGCAGCAGGGCGAGTTTTCCTGACTGGGGACGATGTTGCCCTCCCCTCCTGCATCCCTTTGCCCAACCCTAAACACTTCGGAGTTTTGGAGAGGGGAACTGCCTCCCAGCTGTGGAGATCATAACCCCCCCTCAGCTGTCAAATGAGTAAACAATTACTCTTTTTAAAATTGTTTCAATATGGTCAATGCACAACCATAATTACATTTGAAGAATTGAAGCCTGAAGGCGCAAGAAGTAACTTCAGAGGTGCTTCATTTTTTCCTCCGCTGTTCCAATATTTAGTACAGCAGATTTTGTTGTCATACGCTATTCGTTTAATAAAAAGAACTCCAAATGTATGACCCTTATGTGAAAAAATGCATTTTGTTAGCCAAACCCCCAAATAATCGCCCCTCTTAATGATTCTGTGCAGGCAGAATCTGAAGCCCTTGTTTTTCACAATATCCATCATATTCTTGTCAATTAAAAAAAGATTCTGTTCATCAGTTTAATAATTTGAATCTTGAATGTGACATCCTGTTGCTTTTTCCCTAGACTTTAAAAATGTTGTTGAAATTGGAAATGGAAGGAACAGTTAACCAAAACTGTTTGGATTACGTATTTAATGTAAATATGTCTTTATTTTATACATGTGGCTGTTAGATTCTCTGGGGGTAGCACTTTCCCTAATCTTTCAAAATGTAACAATAACAGAGGGAAAGTCTGTGCCATCTCAGTGTAAACGGCAGCCCAGGGAACTCTGCCAAGTCCATGAAAATAATGATTTACCTTTTAATTTTCTAAAGAAATCTGGTATTCCTGGAGAATGGGAAGCAGCACAACCTAGCAATATCCAAATGCAAGCTATTGACATGAAGTTTGTTTTTTAGGAGACTGATTTTGAATGCGGTATCAAGATGGAAGATTTCGTGTCTGGTTTTGATATTGCAAATGTCTTCTCTTCCTCCTCAATTTGTTCTTAATTAAATTTCTTTACAATTTAATGTTTTATGTGGATTGTTTTGTCTGCTGACTGCCTTCTGACCTTTAAGAAAGAGAGGATTACTTTCTCAGGAACATTGTGGGTTTTCTTTTTTTTCTAATTAGCCTTGTTTTTAGAAAAGCCAACCCTTTCTCTCCCTATTTTGTACATTAGATGCCCAAAAGTTTGGGGGTATGTAGTCATTTCAGACATCACGGCTGACGACCTTTGTGTTTGTACCAGATCATCTTCACTGCATTTCCAAGCTTTTTCTTTCTTTGAACCACAGAAAGATTTATTTTGCGGTGCACAAGAAGCATTCTAGAACTTGTTGTGTCAGTCTTTTTTAGTTTTATAGGAACTCTGGCAAAAAAGTGCTGTGTTTCTGATCTAGGATGTGGAAGGCAAGACTTAGTGTGATGCACCCTTTGGCTTTTAAAACTGACTTCTTTAATTTTCCTGATGCACACATGCCTTCCTCCTAAGCTTTTGCTTGATAAGATTTGAATGTTGGTTCTTGCTTTCCAACCAAAGTGATTTCCTTTTTGCGCATTTCAGAATAGCCCGTGTCTCTGGGAATTCTTTGTGCAGACCTTTTAGTCTCCCAAGCTGCTGCTAGTATGTATCTGGTCTATAGAAATCACTCAAGCTCTTGCAATTTGTTAAATAACTGAACTGTTTTAAGTCTCTGGTGTGTTTTCATAGGAAGCTTTGTTTAGTAACTGAGGTTCCCAACGAAAGCAAACTTTGGACCCTTAATGTTTAAAAACAAGCACATCCTTTGTTTTGAATGTTACCGGCAACCGTCCATTGTCCTAAATAAAAAGATTGCTAAAAACACAGTCAGCCATCCTTAGATGATCTAAATCCTTTACTTCACTCTTCTTGTATAAGAGCATCTGTCTTCCAAAATACCGTTGTCTCTTTGCCAAAGTGCTGAATTACACTGCTGAATGTATTTTTTATGTGTTTTTAGCAGGGTTGTTATGTGGCTCATGGATACTGTGCTGCTTACAAATTACAACGCTTCATGCTGCTTTTGACTAGCAAATGTTCCGAAAAAGTCAAATCCCTTCTCACTGAAGTATTTGTCTTTTCTAATATGGACTTCCCCAAGTTAAATGTCTCATTTGCAGTATCTTGCTTTAGCACTGCCTGTGTAACTTTTTTTGGTATTTGACATACTCAGAATGAGACAGCTGAAAGCTCTTCTGCATGTGATCATTTACGGATAGAGAACAGAAAGTCAGCATGCTTCAGTTTTCTAATATTGTTTGCACATGTTTTTGGGATGTATCTCTCTATTACAGGTAAATCATATTTCTCATGTTATGGCGAACTTTTTATGTACTTAAAAAATACCCCACTGTCGTTAGCATTAGAGTTTTCTTCAGTCATCGGTGGACTGTTATGAAATGTGGTTGCTAAAGACCTGTTCATAGAATAACATTTTAGATTGTAATACCAACTGGATAGATTTATACATCTGAAATTCATTTAACCTTTATGTCAACTATCTTTGTACTTACGGGCTAATTTTTCATGCCTGATTTGCCCATGCGGTTACTGTGACTGAGTATGCAGTTATGGTAAAAATCTGTGCAAAGAGCCGGCGTTTCGTCTATACCAGTTTTGCACCGTTGACCATTGTAACGGCTAAGTAGGAATTTAATGAATAAGGGAAAAGAAGTAAGCACGCCTGGCTTTGAAAATCTGTGCCTGATGTCTTAGGTCTCGCTAGCCTAAAATATTCTTCTCTGACTCTACCCTGTTTAGCTTGTTATCTATTTTCCATGCTTTCCTCTGTAGTCATGTTCTCTCCATTAAGGCAGTGGTCTCTCTAGGCAGTATTTCATGGCCGTTCCTTATCGCATTGATTAAGTGATAGCTTTTGTGATCAGTAAGTAGAAGAAGGTCTTTTCCTGTCTTCCCTCAATAGAGCAATTTCTGGGACGTTTTATGTCACAGCTCTGGCACTCATCATCTTTCTCAAGCTCTTGTCCTACACGGCTTGGGTCTCCTAGTATGAACAGCTCGCTGCACCTGAGACTATCTTGTCCCAAATAATTTATATCGCTTTTGATTTCTCTTTGAATTAAGTGACATCCCAGACTCTCCCATGGATTACACTGTAATAGTTAAATTTCCTAGCTAGACTGTCTTTCTATGAGAGTTTCTCTGACCTGCAATCGATTCAGTCACTTCTCTGAACAGAGCAGCATACAACGTGAAAGTCATTAAAATGTATTTATGAATGAAATATGGACATTTTTTCAAAATAACCACAGAGCATATGACTGTGTTTTATGTAGGACTATACAAGTACTTTTGTACGTACTGACAGCTGAAGTCGTATAAAGAGTTAAAGCACAACTATTTTTATTGGACGTTACTGCAAACATTTATAAACCCATTTCTCTGTGTAGTGCATATTAGTAATAGATTACACTGAGAAATGTGGTCTCAGAATTTACAATACAGAATGTGCTTTCCTTTTGCTGACACCTATGGAAAGGAAACTGTTGCACAGCAGCAGATGATAATTTCAGTCGATTTTCCTCCTTTCCTACTCCCACCCCCTTTTTGGAGACATAATGGAGGCGTTGTAAAGCAATCTCGAAGTAACGTGCTTGCTGTCACTTGCCAGTGAGAAATCTTGGGACCTTTAAAGCGCTTTTGAATTAGCTTTTTGATGACAGTGTTTTCCTCCTCTATGTTGTCTGCTTTATTTCAAATTGTGTTTTGAAACAGATCGATAAAAAAAATTTAGAGCATCGGAAAATAAATGTGTTTAAAAAATGACGATGACTTAAGAGATACAGTGCTCCACTTGACTAGGTTAGATCGGTAACCTGCAAATTTCAGTTTCTGAGGACTCTGGGCTCATTTGTAATACAAAGGAAAGCACAAAGCTCTTAGTTTGTGCAAACCTGGAATTTTGGGGCTGTAGGCTTCAGATCATTTGTCTTACAGGAGCAGACCATATCCTGTTCGTAGGACTATACAACAGCTTAAGCAAGTACTTCACAGGATCAGGATCCTATTTGAGAGTAAGGCTGAAAACCCAGTAGGCTGGAAAGATTATTTTACTTTGCAGGGTATGGAAAGCAACTGATTCCAAAAGGAAAATAAGAATCTTAAAGAGATCCTTCAAGCGCAGTCATGTTGAGTAAAAGCATCTATTGCAGCTTTGGATTGGTTTTTAACTGCAGTATTGCACATCTAAATCTGGAAACTTTAGAAGTACTGAAGTTTTAGAAAAATGTTAAATGTTCAGATAGTTCTGTTTTAATTCACGGGTTTTGAACCTTTGGGTTTACTTTTTCAAGTATTTTTTTTTTTTCTGCAGCCATGAGGATTATAAATTTCTCTTAACATACAGTCAATTGCTCTCAACTGTTGATGCTTTAAGCAAAATATAAACCACTCTGAAGCTTACAATGAAATGGCAAAAGTATGTAGCAATGTGAGGAGGACCTAGAAACAGCTGACAACGCACAACATGTTTCCTTCCCAGTTTTAAAGCCATTTGTCCAGATGTTGAAACGAGTATTTCTTGTCATACCTGCAATAGTCTTTTTGCTCCCTCTGTTGCTTGTATAACTAGGCTTCCCCTTCGGGTGCAGAGGTTGCACGTGATAATGAACCTGGTTTGAGTTGGCAGCAGGACTCGATCTGCATGAGCGTTGTTTCAAAATACTCAGCTCAACTCACGAGTCAACGTTGTGTTTCTGTAACAGTTTGGCAGCTTCGCACCAAATGCTGGAAAGTGCATCATGTGGCTCTTTAAATGACTTAACGCTAGTAGTAACATTTTCAGAAGATTCTAGTTTTGTATTGCATTTTTATTGGATTCTGATGAATTTAAACCTGAGCTTTAAAAGAGGGTTTTTTATAGGGAGCTCGGTATGCCTTCCTGCTTATCAGACATACGTATTGTGGGGCACTATTAGTGAGAAATAAAGCTTTGTCCAGTTTTGGCTTCGGAGTGCTGGATCCTTCTGCTGGTCAGTGTTGCACAGCTTGAATGTAATAGTGCAGCTTCCATGGATAGAAGTGTAGATTAGAAAATTTCATAGACCGCTGACATTTTTAAATGCATAACTGTGCATATGTATGATTACTTAATTTTGTGAGCAGTTGTTGAAATCACATCACTGTATAGCTTTGGTGTTTTTCATAATGTCATTGCGTTCCTTTAGGCAGTATCAAGCATGAGGGCAGCTCTAAAATTGTCAGAGTTGCTTTGTTCACCTTGTGTGTGTGACAGTGTGTCATCTATGCATTCTCCTGAAAATACAGATTTATGCTGATTTTCACCCCTTTTGTGTTCCTCTCTAATTACAGGTCACCTATTTTACAAATTTGGAATCACAGAATCTGACTGGTATCGAATCAAGCAGAGCATAGACTCCAAATGCCGAACAGCTTGGAGGCGGAAACAGCGAGGTCAGAGTCTTGCCGTGAAAAGCTTTTCAAGGCGAACACCTTCATCATCGTCTTACAGTGGTTCAGGTAAAAAAGCAAACCAACCCCCCCAAACCCAAACAAACCCCAACAGAAATGGAAACTTACAGTAATAATGCCATTTGTTTTTTCAATATACCTGAAAATTATTTTGATCTTCAGTTATATTTACAACAGGTGCATGTAGTACCCACAAATGTGAATATTTTTGTGTAACAAAGATAAATGGAGAAACACACATTTCTCGCAATTGAATTTTTGGAGTGGATTTTATATTATTGCTTTTTTTGGAAGTACCATTCATCATTGGCAAAGAGGCCTCTCTATTACAATGTATGTATGTCTACGGTGCTCCTCAAGGAGTGTATCCACGTACTAAGTGAAGCCAACCATTCGTAGTTAAATCATCATGGGCCTTCAGTGCAAGCCAACCACCTCCCAGTACATTTGGAGACCTTCGCAGCCTAATGGGGCTTGCACCAAAGTAGATCCTTGATAGGATGAGCTTCTAATCCTGTTTCGTCTATGAATTGCAGTCATGCCCCTGATTGCAGTGCATTAATGATCCTAGAAAGGAAGTGAGATGTGTGTGTGTGTTCACAAAGAGAAGAGGGAGAGGGGAGTCTGTCTCTAAACCAGTAGTAAAATACAGATTTGCCAGAAACGCAAGTGTAGTATATTCCAGCGTGTGAGAGAGATTGGCTTTGATTTGTACATTATCTGAACGCCTGGCTTCACTGAGATGCTTGAGAACGTCCATCCACGTGTGTTAACTGAAAAAATTCAGCACGTACAGCTTCATGCTATCATACGGGGTTTTTTTTACCATGTTCAAGTTTTTGAGCAGGAGGTCAAAATCTTTCTGCAACTTATGTTCCTAAGAGGAGTCAAGTGAATAAATCTTTCTCAGTGTGTTCACACCATTTAGTAGGACGTGCTAAATTTTATTCCTGAAGTATTTTCCTCTGAAGAAATTAAATATGTTGTAGGTGATTCTATATTTCCATATAGGTATGTAGGCATGAATAATAATAACGAATGAAAAATACTGACCTAAGAAGTGTTCTCATAGGACATTTCTGGCTCATGCTTTTAATATAAAGCAGTGTTACGGGACATTTGTACACCATATATTAAAAACAGTGTTTTGGAAGTGAGCCCAAAGAAAAGGAAGTAAGTTTATTTGCCTGCATAAAATTTTTGGTTGCATGTTAACACTAACCACTGTATCTCATGCAAAGAATGCCAAAATCTGCTTTCAATGGAAAATTTTATGTGCTGGAACTGGGAATCATATCCAAAATTCTCAAATTAAAACAACTAATCAACGTAATGATAACCATAAGCCATATACGTTGATGGGATTTTTATTTTCAGTCTCTTAGCAATCAGTGTTTTAGAATAAAAATGCAGTAGTAAGTGGATATTATGGGCCTGTGCTCATTAGACCATACTCCTTGACTGTTGTTGGGATTTATTATTAAAAAATATTAATCTTTAATCTCTTGGTTTGGAGATTTGGGGAGTCCACTATAGAGATGTAAAACACAGAGCAGGCTCACAAATTGTCTTCAGAAGGTCGTAAGATAGTAAGTTTTGTTGGGGGTTTTTGTTGGGGTTAAGCTGAAAACTTCCCCCCCCCCCCCCCCCAATTCCACTAATCTGATTTGTGAGTGAATTGTTCCATGGGTACAAAGACACCTGAATTAACTCCTGGGATTTCAGCAGTGTGCTGCCTGCGCAGGTGGGAGTAGCGTGGTACAGACATGCAGGAGCTGGTTCTGCAAGAGCTGCATGTTGGGTTGTGCGCCCGGGCTGGCTCCTGTAGCTGGAGCTGAGCTGGCTGCCTTTGGTACATCAATCTCCAGGATTTTCCCAGGAGTTTTTATGCCACCTGGGTCTCCCACTGTATCACAGAATCATCGAATGCTTTGGGTTGGAAGGGACCTTTAGAGACCATCCAGTCCAACCCCCTGCAGTGAGCAGGGACATGTTTAACCAGATCAGGTTGCTCAGAGCCCCGTCCAACCTGACCGTGAATGCTTCCAGGGATGGGGCCTCCACCACCTCTCTGGGCAACCTGTGCCAGTGCTTCACCACCCTCAGTGTAAAACATTTCTTCCTTCTCTCCAGCCTAAATCTCCCCTCCTTTAGTTTAAACCCATCACCCCTTGTCCTGTCACCACAGGCCTTGCTAAAAAGCCTGTCCCCATCTTTCCTCTAGGCCCCCTTGAAGCACTGCAAGGCCGCACTAAGGTCTCCCCGCAGCCTTCTCTTCTCCAGGCTGAACAACCCCAGCTGTACAGGCTGTCTCTTCTCCCAAGTGCCCTAGATAGCAGAGAGGTGACTGCATGTCCTTTTAAAGATGTCTTTGGTCCTGAAGATGAGGAAGGTCAGCTGAGGCATCTTGGCATGTCATTGGCAGGACTGTATAGACTGTGCAGCCAAAAGCAGAGTACCAGCAATAACATTAACAGCTGCCTTTGGTAACGGTATGTGAAAATGTTCCCATGGATTCAGAGTCTTTTGTTAATTTTCTTTAAAATACTGCTCTTACTCAGAATGTCATTGGCATCATTTTCCAGGAGGCTGTAAAGATGTTAGATGAATTCACCGCTATATTCGTGCCCACTGTGAAAAAGCTCTTAGAAAAACAGACCACTTCTCAGAATCAGGTGGCCCTTTGAAAAACTAATTTGCATTCCAAAATCAGGTGGGAGTGGTATTTCACCTGAAGAAAGAAGAGGAGGTAGGAGGACAAACAGGAGTGCGGGTTGAGAGGCTGAATGAGTATATAGGGAGAAGAAAAGATGCAAGGAAAAAATATAGATTCACACATGCTTAAAAAAAGGTAACTTTTGCATGACAGGGCTGTAATTCCACCACTGTGTTCAGGTAACTTCATGAACCGCTCAGACTTTGCCTTTGTGGTTTGACATCCCTGGAACCCCTCAATGGAATTACAGCATCATAATTCACAGGCATCTGTTCCTTATTATCCGCACTGTGTAGTGGATATAGCAGAATTCCTGCTGCCAGCTAGCAGGAAAGAGAAGTAATATTTCACAGCTCTGAAGTAAAGGAGGTCTGTATTTCACAGTTATGACAACATAGCTGTCAAATATGGCTTTTTAAAGTGTTACATATGAACCCAGACAGTCTTTGTAGTAGCATTTGTTTCAGGGGGCAATTTAAGGTGAGCCTTGAATGGTCTGGAATTCAGCTACTTGAGAAACTGTCTTTCCCCCTGTTGTTAGTTACAGCTATTAAGATCAGCTTCTAGGTGCTTTATGTCAGGTCTCCACCCAGCTGTGGGTGCTGCTGTCTGCAGAAGAATACCTGGGTTTGGTTTCACTGAGTAATGGGCTGCTCCATGTCACTTCACATATAACAGGCATTTGAGTTTATTTGATGGGCGGAATATAGCTGCTTCTCACAAATAATATATATAACGATAGGAAAAAAAAGGCTCTTAAAAGATTGTGAATAGCTACTGTGTTGTGTTTACGCTGTGAAGGATGTGGGGATATGCAGCATAGCTTCTTGTATAACGTCCTCTGAGCTGTTCTGAGAAGCTCTGGCTTTGGCTCCACTCGCTCAGTGTAAGACTGTGTGACTTCTGTTCAAAAGCTACAATTATTTAGTTTGATCAGGAAATTTAGTAGAGCGTGGTTCTGTGACTAGCCAGGTTAGGTCACTGAGTGCATCAGCTTCTCTGATAGTTTAGATAGAACAGTGGTGTTGCACACATTCAGTAGGGAAGCGCTTTCATTTCACATCTTGTAAACAAGCATTTCAGATTATGCCACGTGGGGGAAAAATTTACACACACACTCACCCCTTTTACCAGGTTAAATATGATAAGCCTCAGCTATTTGTGGAAGTACTTAAACCTACTGGTTCTTAGCTAAATGATGACAATTTCCTAGGGAAATTTTAGGGCTTACCCTAGAAGATATTCCCGTAGACTTCAGAAAGCACTTCTTTTTAAGATGCACTATTGCCATCAACAAATGCCTTGAGTAGGCGCATAGCATCACAGCATCTGCCATGCAGCTGAGCTGTTCTGAAAACATCGTTAAGAGGTATATTAAATATGATTTCAGTGTCCTGAGCGTTCATGAATGAACACCACGTTCCCTTGTACAAACTTTTTCCAGGCTTTGGTAAGGTTTTTCCACTTCTGAACTTGTGATTGTAGTATTTCGTATTAAAATTGTGACCAAGATGTGCAACAAAAAAAAGGCTCAAATCCAAAACCGTTGTGTTTGATTGGCTTGAAGTAATATTTTTCATCAGCTATCTCTAGGGGCTGATAATAGCAAGATAGCTTTCTGTTATGTCATAGTATAATTATACATGTTTCAATCAGCAGAAATTTATTGACACTTTCTTCAAGCGTTGCAAAGGAGCACCGTTCTTTTGTGTGTTACAGAACGTTTTCTTGAATGCTGGTACGCTAAAAGTCTAGAATAACTTAGTGTTTTCTGTTTGGCAGTGAAAATTGTTAAAAATCTCTACAGATCATTAAACCCAATATTTTTGATAGTCCTGAAATAGTCTCAAATCAGCATGGTCACTGCTGGACATCCTCCCCTGTGAATTAGGGGACTTGATTTTCCAGAGCTGCTTTTAAGCAGCAATTAATTTGCCTCATTTAAAAAAAAAAAATATAAAATAAATAAAAAAAAAAATCAGTATATCAGCCTGAAACTCACCTGCCTGTGACCTGACTTTGATTTCTCTGGTGCTGAGGAATCTTGAGGGTGGGTGAACACAGTAACAGGTTGCCCAGAGAAGCTGCAGAGACACCATCCCTGGAGACAGTCAAAATCCACTTGGACACAGTCCGAAGCAAGCGGTTCTGATTGCTCATGCTTTCAGGAAAGGCATTGGATTAGATGATCTCCAGAGGTCACTTCCAAACTCATCTATTCTGTGATTTTGTGGTTTTTATGAGTTATTCCACACATAATAAATAATTCTGAATTATTTACATCTAAAGAGGATTGCTATTCTTGAGCTTCCTTCTCATGTACTTGCTGGACATGTCAAAACTTTTAGGCTTTTTCTGCTCGTTGTGCGTAAAAGTTTATGCAGCACGTGGCTTTGATTTGAGTCGTGCAGTTAAAAATAACAGATTTCCTCTCTGCTCTGTTTATCATATGGAAAAATTAGCTATGCAAATGACATAGAAAAGCAGGAGGCTGAGCCCATAGTCCTTATGTAGCCTTACAAGTTTTTGGTGGTGTAATTCTGTGATAGTGTTCGAGTGTTAAGAGCTCAAGAGGAACTGATCTGCAGACAGAAACGTGTCTAAGGAAGCTGGTAGGAAACTATGAATGAATGTCTCTTCTCTGTCCTTCACCCCAAAGATATTAATTGAGATTGTTCTACATTTAATTGACTGTTCAGCTTTACAGTAGCCACAAGATTTATGGGTTGCATGAAGTTATTGTAGCAGACTTATATTTAGGCAGAAGTTGGTTTTCCTTATTTTATCTGGCTCTTCTGTTTGAAGCTGTTGCCTTTTGTTGGAATTGAAGTATTAATTGCAGTGGTTTGCTCTGCTCTTCTCAGAGCCAACACTTTGGTCCTTAATGTGTGTTTTTCTCTCTTTTTTTTTTTTCTGACAAGAGTTGTACACATGGCTGCCATGATGATTTAGCTAGATATTTTNTCCCTTTCTTTTAATTTCTCTTAAGATTGTTAAAGCTGTTATCACAGTTTTCCGTGTTGGAATTTTTAATTAGTTCTATGACTCTGGGATTTATATGTAGATTTAGGCTGAAGTGCTCAGCCTATGCCGAGATGTCACATATAAAAATGGATGTGCAGCCAAATCTTCAAAGCTGTTCTGCAAAATTGGAGGCATTTAGCACTGGAAGAGTCAGGTTGAGATAATGGTTTACAGTATATGCTTTTATTTCTATTAATTGTTAAGTAATGGTGGTTTTCCTGCTTTTTGGTTTTGAGGACTGCTTTGCTACATCTGGCCATTAACCTTTCCTTGCTAGGACTACACATCAAGGAAGCAAGAAGATATGTCCTAGTTTGTCAGCTGAAGTGTGAGGCTGGGCAGCCTATACACTAGGAAAACAATTCTGAAAAACAACACAGAAGGAGACTAAACATGAATCCCTTCTGCTACAGAATCTGTACCTCCTACATTTCCTTCCAAAATGAGAAGCCAGATGCTCAACTGATAAATATGAAGTAGAATAGGAAAGAATTAGAAAATGCCAAGGGTTCTTGCCTTTGAAGTAAGGAATTTTCAAACTGATCTTAGTTGAGAATTAAACACACATATTCTTGAAACAGTTACAAATTACATTTGTCTGACAAATCTAATCTTGCTCGGCAATGTCTGAGGAAGATTAACTTTGAGAAATGTGACAGAAGTAACTGCCTCAATAGGGGTGGTTTTGCCAACTCTTGAACATTACCCTGAGAAGACAGACTCACTTAGGCTAAATTTTCTTTGACTCATAAGCACATGCAGTAAACAAACGGAAAATGTAAAAGGTCCAATTTCAACTTGGGAGGAAGGAATATTTCAGCAGTCGGGTTTTTTTTCCCCCCTGTATCACAACTTAATCACCTGTGGAATGGTCAATGCAGCAACTTCCACTCCGTGGGTGGCTCCACAGCTATTCCATCCAGCGGAGGGTGCTTTGGGACTGCCATGGAGAACGTCCTCAGCAGTAGCATTACATAGCACTACGGTTCGTGTCAAAGCACCCCTTTGTAACTAGCGCAATGGAAAATTTCAAAGCAAGAGTTCAGCTCCATAGCTTCTCGGTGCCAGGGATTCTCTGGTATATCAAAGTTGTAAATGTGAGGCTAAAGAGTTTACACGATAGTGATTTATAACTGTTGACATATCCTTTATTCAAGCTGTGTGCTATTCATGTTTGTGTTTGTTTTTAATGGGGAATGTTTAAAAATGGATAAATATTACTTTCTCTGGTCAGAGATTTAGAGGGGAAAAACAATACTTATAAAGGATGTTTTGTTTTGAGACACTGTTGAATCCTTTCTCTTCTTTCTTCCTAAGAAGAAAAAAAAACCCCACCAAAATCCAACAAAAAAAGAAAGAAAACCCCACTGTGGTTGTTGCAGTGAAGCCAAACTGAAATCTGTTTATAAGTGACCATACGAGATGCACAGTATGACTGCATTCAGCCTGTGTCTCCTGTTCCCACCTCTGAAAATCGTAATAATTTCTGGCATCTGTGAAGCAAAAGATGTTTTACAAATAAAGGCTTTTGGACTTTACAGTTAAAAATGTATTTCAACGTGTGCATATAATATACACGTGAATATATATTTTTATCTGCTCCAGCTCTTATTTCTTTGATACTCTTTTATTGCATAACTTAATCAGAAAATAAATACTCATCATAAATGCATCTTCGTGTCTTCTCAGAAGTACAGCATTGCAGTTTGTGTGATGGTAAGTGTAAGGTACAGGGAAAGCACCGCTAGAAGGTTATTAAATCTGTAAGTGGAACATGTCTTGCCTCGCTTGTGTCCCAGGTCCAGTTTTGCTGTTTGTGTATGTGTATTTACATTTACACTATATATGTTTAAGTGTATGAACTTATGTATGTATGCGTATGTGTGTATANGTTTGACTAGAAGTTGAGTTGCAACTCAACTCAGCTGTTGAATTGCGTAGTGGGGGACTGGGAAGCATGATGGAAAGATAAAATCACAACGGAATGGAGTAGTGGTAGCCTATAAGAAGCAAGATGAGTAACAGTGGGCTTTCTTAGCCATTTAGCATCCTAACAAAATGCTATTTGTAAAATAAAAAATACAGAAATTAATTGCATAAAATATTATTAGGACTGAAGTAATGGAAGTG
>VYZW01043992.1:0-42050 GCA_013401315.1 Balaeniceps rex
GTGCTTGGTTGCCGACTGGGGCTAAACCACGACAACACTGTTTAATAACACTTTCCAAGGCTTTAAGAAGGATGGATCCTGATACACCCTGGCTTGTCACAGCATCATTTGTGGCCATGCAGTTACTTAACTGCCCCAAGGAAAGCAACTAGGACTGTGAAAGTGATTGCTGGTCTTGAATTCCATAAACCTCCTGAAGAACATCTCATGGCAAGGATTTCCATAGGTTAGTTATGAAATGGATAAAAGTATCCCCTTCTCTCTCTTTTTTTTTTTTTTCATTTGTTGTCCTCCCTTTTCTTTCAGCACTCCCTTCTTACTGCGCTCAGGAAGCTTGCACAGGACCTGCATGTACTTTCTCTGTGTTACTCAGCATTGTGCAAACCATATACACTGTAACTCATCTTCTCAGTAAAATATGTAGGCTTCACCTTCCCCATCTGTTCTCATGTGGAAATCTTGCCATTCTCCAAATTATTTTATTACCTGCTTTAAGTCTGTTCTTTGTTTCATGGATTTTTTTTTCTGATGGGTAGCCAGAACTGAGGGCTGCATCCTGGGAGAAGATGAGGTATTTTTCCAGAGGCAGCTGTATTTGCTATTCTTCACCCTCCCAGGAGCACTGGCTGTATATTTTCTGAGAGTTCATATTCCAAAACCCTTTCAGAGCATGATTTTCTCTCTGGTTCCCAACTCCTGGCTTCCTGGCTCCAGCGGGAGTTTTCCCTACTAGGTATGGGGAGAAGCCTGGGAGCAGCTAAGACGGGGCCACAAGGAAAAGGGACTTCAGAGCCAGGAGGGGCAGTGCCACGTCACCTCCTCGCTGTGTTGCGGCTCCTCCAGAGATGCCACAGCCCTGGGACATTGGCCAAAACAGCACTTACCTTGCAGAGACTGGCAGACCCCACACATTTCCTGACCTAATGGGGAACATCAGCAGCTCCGCCTGCCAAAATGCAACGTGCGTGTTTGTGGCTGGTGGTACGAGCCTGCATCCACTACAGAAACCAAATCTCTGCAGCCTGAATTCTGCAAACCAGCATGGGGCCCTTCCTGTCTAAAGGGAAGAGTTTTAAATGATTGTTAATTGCAGAAATACACTGGCAATCTCCCCATTAACCGTTTTGGGGATGGGGCAATGCAACCACTCCCAGAAAAGCTGTAATTAACTAATTCTGAGACTAATTCCCTGCTTTATATCTCAACTGGCAAAGTTTTCTCTCCTTGATATGATTAGGTGAGCATTCTGGTTTGTAATGTCACAGAAAGACCTGTCTTAGGATGAAACTTTAGCTTCCCATACTGAGCTAGACTTGTGGGGAAATACATTTTTAAAAGAACTTTTCACACTTTTATTCCATAATGGGTGGGAATATTTCTTTAGTACTTCAAGTAGCTGGGGAGAAGAAAACCCTATCCTTCTTTTCCTCTCAGGGCCCCCCGATCCCCTCCAAAAAGGGTAAATATAAACCCATCAGAAATAATGATCCATTTTCTAACATGCTTTATTACTTATAGGGACAGACCCAATTATCTTTCCTTTGGATTTATTTGGAGATTAATTAAACATAACATGCATTAGATGTTACATCTTTGAGCATCTTTCTTATCATGCTACTAGAGGAGCTAAAAACTGGAATACACATGTATTATTGTTCTGCTCATTCTTTGACAACCTATCATAAAACAGGGTCTCAGGGAGAGCAGTAGGACCTAAAAGACTGGACCATCTTTTCCCAAGGTTCAGGTTTGTTACAGGAGCTTGCAAAAGCTGTCTCACTGTACTCCCAATCCAGCAGGCAGGCTGGGAACCTGCCATCTTGCTCTTGCTCTAGACTCAGCACCACTTTGACATTTTGTGAAACTTTGAGCTGAAAGAAACAAAAATTACTTTTTCGCTTGCTAAAGGAGATGTATCAACAGTACGTTGTCATAGTAAACTAAGGATGAGAAATGGCTGTAGTCTTATCTTGCAGACATCATTCATCCTGAATATATTTCCATCTTCTTGAAGTGCAAGAATGCACTTTAAAACACAGAGCAAGAGAAAAAACTTAAGAAACCAGGAATGCCATAAAATGACCTAATTAAAAAAATCAGCACCTTAACACAGCTTCAGTCGAAGCAGAGATCAGCCCCATGGCCCGAAGAAATGCAGCAGCAGCAGCAGCTAAGAGGCAACTGTGGCACTCAGCTGAAGCAGCGTGTGACAGCTGGGCCAGGAAATACAAGTTGATGACTGTCCTGATATGCACCGCCTTGCCCAAATGAAAGGCTCATTAACCCCAATAGGAAATAACTGCAGCTTTTTAATTTACTCAAAATGTACACGTCAGAGCAGTGACTCGAGGACTGGGTTTGTTTGATTTTCACTCAGCTGCCAAGGAAGACACAAGTACAGGCAATTGTTATGGCTAGTAACTACTAATTTTGATTTGTGCAAAGAGGTAAAAATCTGTGCTCCAGGGCAACGTCTTTGCCCTCGGCTGTTGCTAGTGGTCAGAGCTGCAGGGTCTCATCCTGCTTGCAGCACCTCAGCCCCGTGAAACCGGGCACTTCCCAGGCACAGCAGGTACACCTAGTGCAACACCTCTTCAAACCCAATCTCTGCATCCTCCGATGCAGATACACGTAAGTACACACCCTGTCCACTGTGTGGTCCTATTCGGGGACTGCATCAGTTGTGATGCAAGCACTCAGTAAATACTTAATAATAGTAATAAAACTGCTCTATCAGGTAAAATATTGAACCACAAAATTGGAGATACCTTCTCTCCAAAACTTGAACTGTAGAGAAAAAAGCAGGTAAGTGTCACTGAACAAAGTCCCCGTAGCCTGGTGACAGAGCTTTATAAGGAATGTGGTGAGCAACTTTTTAAATGTCAACCTTATGCAAGGTGAGCTTGGTGCCAAATGGCACTGTGTGGAGTGGGGAGCACTGGGCTCACCAGTGTTTTTGGCCATCCCTGTTAAAAGCAGAACTGATAATTTAGACAGTCCTTTATTTCCTTCTAACTTGGTTTTAATAGCTGAAGCCCTTCAGAACATAATTAATGTTTATATATCCACTTATGACAGCAAATTAGTCAGTTCCTCAGAAAGACCATTAACCTGATTTTTTTGCCTCTGTGCATTGTAACCAATTATGAACCCAAGATTCTCAGCTGTTAGATTTACCTAGAAATTCGGAAGTTGCCAACACGTGAATTGTAATTCAATAAAGAAAGAATGACAGATGGACAAATTAATTCAGATAGAATAAGAAATGATCCAATTCTTTGCTGAAGTATGTAAAATAACACAATTAGAAATAGGGATGTCTGAGTCAATATCTTCTTTAAGTAGTTTTCACCCCATTCAGTCTGACTTGGTATATCCACTTGATTACAGGGAAAAATCCCCATGACTTCAAAGTGCAGATGGATTATGCTTTTAACTGTACACTGCACACTTTAGACTTCATAGATGGCATAAAGCATGGCATTTCTGGCTCTGTGTTTGGGAATCCTGTTATCTCCAGGAATCCAAATTACTAACAATTAAAACACTGGATCACAGAAAACATGTAGGGGAAAAAAAAAATCAATAGATCTTGGCGTGTCTGTCCTGAATAAGAGATGGAAATGCACAAAGAAGAGTGTACACAGAGTTGCCTTTTGTTTTTTTTCCTTAAACTGAAGTCACTATGCACACTGTGTGATGTCAGAAAATGCTCTGCCTCTGCTAATATTTGTTTCTCTGTTAAGATTTCCTGATAACACACGACAATACCAACATTGCAGGCCAGATCCTCTGTTTCTGTATTCTAGCTTTGCAAGGAGTTGATCTATGCCTGCTTCCAGTTTAGGATCTTGCTTCATGTTTTCACTACCTTCAAATATAAGTAATATGCTCTAAGTTGTGTTTTTAAGGTATGTAACTGACTGGTCAGTGCTTGTTGGAGAGGGTTGTGTTTGCTTTCCAAGGTGCCACCTTTGCTTTTCCCCATAGTATAGTTTGACAGTTCAGTATTGTAGATTCCAGCTGTTTTCACTGTGGTGAACATCAGGAGGTCTCGGTGATTTCAAGTTTTCTGTTCTTGGTAACAGTGAACAGAGGCTCCTCCACAAGCTGTGGGATGTGGATGTACAGGGATCGGTTTGGAAGGTTTCAACAGATTTTTAGGTAAGTTTGTGCCATGAACCTGACTCAGTTTCCTTACACATTCCTCTCTAGGTTTCCTTCTGGATTTCATTTCCCCAAGTCACTCATAATGGCCACTTGAATGCAAATCACGAGTAAGTTATTTGATTGCTATAGAATAAGCATATCAATTCCAAAAATCCATCTGTCTCACAGTACTGGAGATCCAAAGGTCAGCTGGACTAGTGGTGGCATCAAATGGGACCAGTATAGCGATATATTAATTCTTCACACTTCAATAAAACCCCAAACTCTTTTCCCTACAAAAACCAGGCCAGAGAGTGGGAGGCGGGGGGGGCCTGGAGAGAGAAAGAGAGTAGGAGAGAGATTAAACAGCCTCTGGTATTCAATGCCTGTGGATGACAGTTTCAAAAATATTTCCAGGGATATACTTGGCAGGCGCTTGCCTGCGATTTCCTTCTAGATACATATAAGCAGCAAAGGCACACAAACGGCCTCTTATTAAAAGATATATAATTATCTTAATTTTCATACACATACAAAGACAGTTTACAAGCTTGCTAAGGCACGGCTCCCATCACTGCCTCCTTCCTCCTCCCCACCCTCCCAGCAGCTGGTACTCACCAAGCGGAAAGGCCAGACTTGAGGCCAGGCCCTTTGGCATGACAAACTGAAGTGGCTTGTGTTCCCCTGGTCCTTTCACAGCACCTGCCACCCCAAGGTTTCAGACAGGGTCCTGCAGTCCTGGGAGATTTAGGGGATGAGTTCCCAATGCTTTTTAAAGAGATGTGAGTGCCTCTGTACTCCAAGATCCTCTGAAAATCCTACAGTCACAGACCCACAAAGAAATATAAACCAAGTGACAATTTCCTCCAGCGTGCAGAGACAGTTTGTCTCTGGGTTTGAAACCTAATTCCCCAGGAGAAAAACACTAAGTTATAAAGAAGAGCATAGAGAGATGATAGATGATAGATTGGGAAGTAGGAAAAGAAAATTACAAGAGGGAAGGATGGAAAGAACAGAAACAGGGAGACAAGGAGGAGAAGGGGGACGCATCAAAAGGGGGAGAGTATGAATAAAAGCTGGAAAGAACTTTTCACTGTCTTTCTGTTGCTTTCTACTTGGCTCCTATACCTTTTTCTCCTTTTTTTTTTTTTTTCTTTGCCTGAAAAATCAATAAAGCATTTATAGGCATTCGAGAAGGAATGGAGAGGTCTGAGGCAGAATAGGTGCAACCGACTTCTGCTGGCTCTGTGGTGCCGTGCCAGCTGTGCAGGAGCTGTGCATGGCCACCCCCTCCTTCTGATCTGTGCTGGACACCCAGCTCAGGATGCTGGGGGAAGCAAAAAGGGGGTGGGGGTAAGGGGAGAGAAGAAGGAGTAGCAAAGGTAGGGGAGAGCAAGGTGCACAGGGCTTTGGAAGGAGGTCCTGGCATGGGGGAAGGTAGTCAAGCAGACAAAAAGCGTAGAGGAAGAGGCTTGTTGGCCTGGCCATGCTGCAGTGGCTCCAGGCTGGCTGAGGAAGCTCTTCAGCAATGTATGGCAGACCCTCACTGCTGGCCGAGCGGCTGCCACTGGTTCCAGCCAGCAACTTTATCTGGGGATAAAGAACAAAGGCAGGAGAGGAGGGGAAGGAAGGAAGCAGGGAGCTGCCTCCTGCCACCTTCTAACATCAAATGGCCGCAGGACTTCAGCCTGGGAACCCTTTGAAGTGTGACTGATCCTCATAAGCTACTAAAGTGGGCAAAACCTTTTTATTTAAAACAAAAAAAAGTTACATGAAACTAATGTCACCATTGGGAATGCAAAGCCATAATCCCTGAGTGGAAGCCAAGCCCTGCTGAATCCAGCAGAAGGATACCCATGGCTCTACGGAAGGGTCGGGAAGGAGGACAGCGATGACCTTCATGACTTTTCTCCTGATCCCAAGGATTTGCCATGTGTTGCAAGCCTTGCCAGTCATTTGAAATGTTGCCAGCTCTGGATCACCTCTAAAGCAGTGCACATAAAACAAGGAGGCTTGTAGAAACAAGAGTCAACCCCACTGCCCTTCTTAAACTCTTTGGGGTACACGCATGTTTCAGCAGGGCAGGGATTTCAGGTAGGACTAATAGGTGTGCATTACCAGTACGGATGTTGATTTAACTTTTTTAATTGACCTGACATACTACTGCCACACAAACAAATACCATATACTTGTAAACAGGCTGAACTCAATCAAAATCTTAACAAAATACAAATGACTGTCATACAGTGAACTCTCAGATATATGTGCAAAAAGTACCATTGCAATTAAAATATGAAATAGTAACTCAGAAAGTAGACTGATAAGTAATTCGTTCACTGAATTAACTAACCTCCTAGCTACACGAATGAATGGTAATTATAGGTATCATGACACAGAGTCACACAGTGTAACTGTGCTGTAATTATATTTGCTGTATGAAAGTGTGACCCTGGTGTTACAATGAGAAATGAGACGAAAAGCAGAAGAAAAATCCCAGCTCAGGATCCAAGCGGGTGGAACAAAGCCACAATGATACCTATTCAGCTGCTTTTACTGCCTTACCATCTCCCTGCCAGAGGTATGTTCCACATGTCTCTAGAGTGACAGTGCTGGTGCGTATATCGGTACTGGGATTACACGCATGTTGCTGTGGTTTATTATCATCCCTGGAATCACTCCTCTGTGCCACTACCGGTGACAGGCAAACTCCATAACAGGAGTAAACTGCTGGCTGCACAAATTCTGTATTTTCCCTGCAGTATATTTGGTGCTAGCAGGCTTAATGTTAAATGCACATATATTAGGCTGCTGCCAACGCACTCTCTCCCTCCCAGTCCTTTCTGCCTAAAGCTAAGGAACTGGAAGGAGGAGGGGAGATTGTTTTTGTTGGGTTTATGGTTGTCGGGTTTTTATATATTGCTTTTGCAGTGGCAAAGCTTGCTGATTAGCTCTGTGACCTTTCCAGTGCCCAGTCAGCTCAGAAGAGGCATGGGAAACACTCTAGCACACACGAAGAGGAAGAGGAAGAGGAGGAGGAAGAGGAAGAGAGCTGGGAGGAAAGAAAACATGGGAAAGTAGTCCTCAAAGAAAAGAGACAGGATGGGAGAAGGAAATGAAGGGAACCTGGTCAGAAGAGCAACAAGTACATCACAATAGGACTTACAGATGTCCCCTCCGAAAAATGCACATTTCCAGTCACAGGCATGGCATGCTTTGTTTTTATTCCCAAACCTGGAAGAAAGAAAACCTGGTTGAACTTCTGTAACACTGCCATCCAGTGCTGCCAGGGTGCCCCAGGCTGCAGCCCCACCTCTGCGCCCTGACGTATGCCACCCCAGAGCAAGGCCACCACCCCAGCAGGGCCCAGTTATCACCATCCTTAGGGCAGTCTCCTGAGCTGTATTCTCTTATCCATGGAAGTCCTGGCAGGGCTCTAGCCTACAGGGTGTGGAGGGGGTTGGAGAGCACAGCTCTCCTTGGTCACTGGGATGCCTAGAGCATTGTAGATCACATCACCTCAAAAGGTGAACCCATCCACATATTTAGTCCCCTGTTCTCCAGTTTTTTAACAGCTCTAGAAGGAAGGTTTCTTATTTGCTGAATACAATGACAACCAGTTGCTTGCTCTTGGGCTTGAGAACTGGTGTGGTAACTGGTGTCCTCCTTCCTGGAAGTGGGACATTGTTGCTCAGCCCACAAGGGAGACGGAGTCACAGACCAGTCATGAGGATACTGGCTACGTTTTGCTCTAATGGTCACCACAGTTAAATTTGACAAGAGGCAAATTTCCTATGTTTTAAAAAACGAAGAAGTTTCATCTCCCTCAAGCAGCCAGAAGGGATATTCTTAGACATTTTTCAGCCTTGCCCCAGTTTTTTATTTTGAACTGGCTAAAACCATCAGACTAATATTTTGAGACTCTTTTCAAGACCTCTCTCATAATAAACGCAATAGGTTGATTAATACAATACCAAATAACTTACATGCAAAAGCCTCAACATATGCAAAAGACAGCCTTTGTCCTTCTCTTGCTTCAAAGCAGAGCTTTTCTTTTTTGTGATGCTAGTTCAGAGCTGTGTGCAAGCCTCTCCCAGGCCAGCTCACTCCTTTTTGTAGAGGAACAGTTTTCTTCTGGATCTATTTATCAACCTTCGTCAGAGAGATGTCTGGAGCTTTTTCACTACTAACTAAATTGATAAATTTGCTACTGAATAATTACAAAAATAGCTTCCTTCAACTGAACAGCAGCAGAATGGACTGCAATGAATCACAAAAATAGATCTGTTGGCTTTTGAACATGCTTCAGCAAGAAATGTGCAGCTGAATTTGATAAAATACAGCCACTTTCTCTGCTGACTTGCATAGTCAGGAGAAACTCTGCCTTTCGAATCAGGTGAATTTGAAAGGAAATCTTTGATGCAACACACAGAATAATGTCCTGCATAGCTGAGGGAGTATAAACAAACAAATGCTTCTTCTTTATTTTACTGTAGCTATATTTAGTTAATACTGAATGGATGATTTGAAAATTTAATGTAAGGACTGATAGCAGGGATTGTATTTTTACTCTTGATCTGCAGAGATACATCATTATTAATTAAAGCAGATACTGTACCTGCTGAAGCCAAGTATATAGCACGTAGTATTTTCCATTTCTTTATGCTTAAGGTTTTTCAATCAAATTTCTGGAATATGCAGAGTAATAACACTGCTTTTGAAAAAAATCTAAGTACTGATTGATGTAGATGGAAAGATACAATAATTATTATCTTTACCTAGGAAAGCAAACTCCAAAAGTTTGGTTTTGGTTGTGTGCTGTTTCTGGGCATTAGTTTTGGCTTACTCCATGGAAGAGTGTTAAACTCCAGAAATCTTTCAGGTGAAAGGTTTCAATCAAAATCTATCAGGAAGGGATCTATGTTCAGTTTTCAATCTTCCCTCAGCCTCCAGGCTTCTCCTGATCTATTTATGTTGCTTCCACCTGCTCTGATAATCTTCAGCCATTATTTCCCATTTCTGATAATTAGAGGCCACTCTTTTGATGTTCAGTAGCAAGGGAGCACAGCACTGAGCACCACCTGTGATGTCCTTCCAGCACCAACCTCATCTTGGAGGCATGGACTATGCTCTCTGTGCTTCACCAACCCCAGCCACTTTCAGATGAGGATAATAAATGCCAGAATCAAAAGGCTGTTATGAGAATTATGTGCAGTCCATTAGAAAAAACATGATGTTTTTCAAATGCAGTTCATTACAAGCAGCATGCCAGAGCGTCATTGTCCTAGTTTTCCTAGTTTCCAACTTGGGAGAGCATCTCCACTTGGGCACAGTGACCTCTGACACTTCATAACTACAAAAAAAGCAACATGGAAGAATTGCAGATCTTCGACACAAATGTATATGGTGTGCTAAGCGCAGTAATGACAAGGTGAAAATCCTCGCTCACAGAGAGCTCACCTTTAAGGACTGAAATGGAAACTGTGTGCGTGTTTGTATAGGTCCCTGTTAGTACCAGCCTATTACAGCACTGCTGTCAGTGTGGGCAGTGAAACCTGCTGGCTCGGTTTCTGCCATCACTGGCTTCCTTACCCCTGCTGGCAAACGTGGTGGAGAAATATTTTGTCTTAAACGTGAAGGTGGGCCCTTCTGTTTTTAAGTTCCCAACATCAGTGCCTAGGCAGGACCTGATTAACAGAAGCAGCGCCTCTCCAAAAGTCTGGTGTGTGAAACAGCTCAGCTGGGCAACAAGTGGTCAGAGGTCCCAAAGACTGACCTTAGATGAAGGTCAAGTCGGGCATTTGCATGAGGGACAGATCCTCAAGGCTCACAGCAGCCAGAGGGCACTGGTCCAGGGGCAGGACCACTTCCCAGGCAGCAGGACACCAAGACCAAACAAGCTCCCCTTGACGTCCCCAGCTGCTCATCCTGCTCTGCCCATCTTTGCACCTCTGCTGGATAAATCAGCTCTGTACATTATTCCTCTACCACAGCAAAGCCAAACCTTATCCAAATCACTGAGAGACCTTGAGCCAGCCCTGATTATGAGTATCTCTAGTGGGAACTAACAGGTATTTTATCTGTTTTGGCCCTCTTTTCATAAAAAATTTACTAGAATCTAAATTTTGGACCTCAGCCAACAGGGGGTCCTCCAAATGTTTCATAAAAATGAGTCTTTCACATACACCTTTTTTTTGCCATCCTCTAAAGACCATTGGTTGCTCTTCCCACCACTCTCTGTTCCCAGTGTAGCACTATATTCAACAGTTATCTCCTGCAGGAATCCAGATTTTCATACTCCATCTTTAATTAGCCCTTAAAGTCTTTTGGTGCCAGAAATGCTCCTGGTTCAATAATGTGATTGAAAGATACAGGAATAAAGGAAAGCAACTAAGTTTCTGTGAAGCAGAATCAATTTGCAGCAGATTTATGTATTTCAACTACATGTAGTGCTTACCTTGTATCCAGACCTAGAGTCATAGAGGGTCATGATGGGAAGTCCTGTTCATTTCCATCAGTCAGTTCTCTGAGGTCCAAGGGAGGAATGCTACCCCCAGTGCATCTTGGAGGAATTTGTCACATGCATTTCTAAATTAAACAGTCTTCAGCTCTTGAACAAGAACTCTGACAGACAGAAGAAGAGCACTGAGGGGAATTTTAGGCTTCACTTTGCTCAGACAATTAATATAATACAATGCTGGCTCCCCATTGCCTCCCATCCTGCATAGTTATGCAGACTAAATCTACAGAGAGATTTTTCCTTCATTCAAAATGCAAATCCTCAGAGCCCCTTTTTCAGCTGTTGCCTAACTTTGGAGCTGGCTGAATCCCCATGACACCTAAGATCCCATCAGTGAAGCTCTCTGGTTACTTAAATTTCTGCCTCTGGGCCTGCCCAAACATGCTTAAGTCCTAACAGCACTGAATAACTCAATATTTCAGTCCTACAGGGATTCACAGATAAGGAATTCCTCTTACAGCAGCTGTATCTGCTAACTGGGACCCCCATAGGAATTTTGACATCCCAGAGCTATAACAGACCATAGCTGCAGGAAGGGGATGGTGGGGTGGTATAAACTGCCACTGCTATAATAAGGAAGAGGGGAGGAGAAAGAGGAGCAAAGTATTTCTGAAGAGCTGGTTGTGGTGTGTTTCTGTCGCTCCTGGACATACCAGCAAATCCCTAGTCTAAATTTTGCAGTAGGAGGATTTCACTTACCCAGTAAATATTACGGATAACAGCTGGGCCAGCCACCTAGGTAACTGATGCCTTGGATGAGCAGCATGAATGAAGGGACGTGCCCCCACCATTCAAAATCAAACGTGGCTCCTGGTCTTCTCTTGGCATTTGCTGCTGATCATATCAGAGAGTCTCTGACACTGCGTGGCAGCTTTTGTAGGTCTAATTAGGTGCCTAAATATCCACTTAGCCAGGCTGTTCATTTCACTGGGCATCAGGGCACCTAAGAACTAAGCACTGAAACACTAAAATCAAGTTCTCTGCACAACTTGGCCTCTACTTTGCAAGTGAGCTTTCCTTGGGAATCCCATTTTTCCCCTTGGATGATAAAAAGCTTGTAAAGCAGAAAATTAGCCCTCTGGATTTAATTATGCATATGCATTCGTAATAGGAGCACTTGCACTCTCTCAGTCACATTGCACAGTGTACTTACTTGAAACCAAGCTGAAGAAATTCCACTGGCAGCTACAGGAAGACAGACCAGATAAGAGGACACCAGGTGCAATGAGGCTACAAGATTGTCATCTCACCTGCTCTGGTAATTAACAGCCACAACTCTCACCATGCAGATCACGATTCTCTCCATCACTCGCTTCTGATGAAGGGTTACTATCAGATTGCCATCCCTCTGCAAGACATCCTCTTGTATGCAGGAGTAAGTTTGTCTCCTCACTGTATATTCACTAGGAGCCTCAAATTACCTGACTGCTTCCCTGGAGCTGCCTATAGAATAGGGGCATGCACTGGGTATTCATGGTCTTAAGCTGAAACAACATGGTGTTCATATCTGCACTGCTAGTCCTGTGCTGCTGTGCAAAAGAAAAAAAAAAATACGCAGGGAAATATTCCTCCTCATCCACCAAGAAGTCCCAGGACACAACTCTCATCCTGCACTAAGCCCAGCAACATATTACTCAGAGCAGTACAGGGCTCCCGCCGTCTGTTCACTCCACAAATTATTTAAGTTGAACTGAACGTGCGAGACAAATCAGAAGTGTTCCCCACGGGCACTGTGTAGTGTTGTGAAGTACTGGAGATGGTTTGTGTGTGTGACTAGCACAGGCTTAGAAAGGGAAGCTCAGTTTGGTCCAAATTTGTGGAGAAACATCTTTTTTTCCTTCCTGGTGCAAACACTTGCTAAGGCAGAGCACTCTCCATCTAATGCAGTTTTGCCTGTTTTACTGTCAAACCCTCCTGGTCCTCCATGGTCTCTCCCAGAACAGTCGGCACTGCTGTCCTGTTTCAAAATAGTCACTTACCTCCCACATCCTTCTCTTTTCTGAAGGTCTGCAGGTGTTTTCATCTTCTTTGACACCACACCAGGTTTTAATTCCTTGATCCCAGCGGTAGCCTTGGAGGTCTCCAAATGCACCCAGTGTCCTCCAAGCTCACCCTCCTCCTGCCTATGATTTTATAATTAGTAACTCAGAAAATAGCGAATAATGGAAATTTGGCACAGTTATCCTGTCATCCTGACCTCCATCTTCAGTGAGTGGGAAACTGAACAGATATGTATGTGCTCAAAACCCATTTTCCATGAGTGTAAGCAAATATAAAGATTACATGACAAGGAAGAGTCAATGCATTTGTGTATGGAGTTCAAGTGAGGGACACCAACCCAAGAACAAAAAAGATCAAAGTGCCACTCTGCATACACACATGCTAACTGGGAAAAATAGGTCACATTTATACTCAGCAAACCTTCTAGAGCTGTGTATTCCAAGTAAAATGGTATGCTACCAGGTAAAACATGCTCCTGTCACTTTTTCCTTCTATCTGTCCTGTAAAGCCAGGACAGCCATAAGATGGTTTATCTGCATCGTCAACTTAAACACCTTTGGCCGAGACACTGGAACTAACAGAGGGAATTTTTGAAGAGTACAAAATCTGTTCTCCATTTACCTAAACCACATCCCTACAGTCATAAGTGGGGAATGAGATAACGCCATTCAGCAAACTGACTGATCACGCAGAGTCTGGCATTTCTCTTTGGGCATTAAAGCAGAGACAAAAAAACGCATACACAACCCAAGATTCAATAATGAAGGGACTTTCAGCACAGCTAATTAAAGCATTGAGGTCATTATCTGCCAGTGTCCACCCATCACGGTAGGAAATACTGTCTTTCTTTCAAAGGTCCCAAATTATACAGCACAGAAATGCATTCTTTCCTCCTCCTCCCTCCCCCCCTTCTACCCTTGGCTGCAAAGATTTGTTTTTCTTCTGAGAAAACACTATTCATTGGTGAATTTTGTGTTCTTTGGTATTCTTTAGCATTCCAGCTTGCCCCACCATTTTACCAGAGCACATTAATCTTCACTGGTGAAGACTTGGAAAATGTTGAGGGTTTTTTTTTTTCACCCTTGCTCAAATCAGTGTGATATAAACAGCATCTGTAGCCAGCAAAGCCTGTGGTTCTTCCTCAACACAAGGAGCCGACACAGCCAGGACTTACTGGCCTGCAGGAAGCTCCAGCTGAAACAGTGGTAAACTTCTGCTGCTGCCCTCGGCGGCACTTGAAGAGGGCAAATATACATATATGCATACCTGTGTATATACATATACACACACATATATATGTATGCACACACACACTAAAAGAAGAGGAGGGAGACAGGTGAATTTGTAGAGTGATGGCTCTCCCTTCAGAGAATTATCTGAATAGCAAAACCATCATGGGAGAGCTCCATAAAGCTGAACGCGGTGCTGGCCGGAGGGATGAAGCTGGTGGGGTTCGTTCTGAAGCAAGTTCACTGCAGACATAAGAAGCCAGTATCCGAGAGTGAGGCAACTCGTAGGATGAAATAGCAGGGCAGAGATGGGCAGAGCAGGCATGTGCTGCCCCCAGACTAGTTCTCTGCATCCCGCTGCTGAACTCGTTCCTGAGATTTAAGAGCTGCCACTGCTATTGCCAGTGCTGGAAGGAGGGCAGAGCCTGCTCCCAGGGAGAAGATAAGTGCCCTTTGGGACTGCAGGGCTAAGCAGCATACGGAGGGAAAAAAGGTCCAGCCGTCCTTTTCCAGTTCAGGAAATACCTGTGAGCTCTCCTAAGAGGTGACCTAAAGATAATTTATTCTGCATTGCACTTTTATTAAGCATTAGTGCCCTAATTAAAATGATTCACAGTCCTCTTTTAGTTTTGCTTCTGTGTTATCCCAGCTGGTGGTGGCAAATGGGATGAAGGAGGGATTTTAATGCCCCTTTATATGTCTGACAAGAGACAGCTTATCTGCTCTAGCCTATCCCAAGGGTCCGGTCTGGCTTTCAGTTCTGCTGCCACTGCTGGCACATCAAACGCCCTCGGCTTTTAGGGCCAGATTTCCTTTGCAGGGTGAAAAAGATGACAAAGGACAAAGGGAACTTCTTCCCTCTCAGCCACGTGCTGACAGGCAGCTCCAGCCCGCCAGCACTGATTTGGTGTACAGTCAGCCCTGGTGCCGGCATCGCTCCCTGAGGTGCTGCCGAAAAGGACTATGGTGGCCCAGCTGTCCTGCAGGGAAAGGGTGGCCTCATGGTGATGCTGCACACCAGCCAGTCTTGCCACCCGCATCCTCTGTCCCGGGGCCAAGTCACTTTCTCTGCATGAGGCAGTGCAACTGGAGTTGTAGCCAAATACTGCAGGTAGGTAGCAAATACTAAATCACCCTAATTAAACAATATCAGACATTGGAAATTACATGCCTGATGCTAACGTGACACCTCAGGATGGAGAACTTCAGGTTTTCCTCTAGGTGAAACCAAAATTCAAGACCTAGATCTTGATCCCCAAGGGAGCCCAGACCTCCTTGCATAGACAGCCTACATCATTACTACAGTGACAAAACCCAATGGCATCACAGGTTTTATTAGCTAGTTCAAAGCTCCGTATTTTGCCTCAGGCTGCTGAAGTGCTCTTTCAACACTTTACCGAACTATTGAGTGACTGATTTATAGTTTGACCTCAAAACCAGTCCAGTTTTCAAATGAGTTTCAAAAAAATTTCAGGCAGGTCAAACCCCTATGACCATGTCTTGGAAATGGCTGCTCACAATTCTCAGAACAAATCCCTGGGGCTTTCTACAGCTTTTATCCAAACAGTGGGCAAATACCGCAATTGTTTGATGTAGAATCTCTGGTATTCACCCTTCACCACCCCTTCAACACATACCCTTAAAATACAGTTTTCAGAATGGATCCAGAAAGATTATAAATATAAAAGATAGCAAATATACTAAGCTGAAGTACCAGCTGAAGTCCAAAGCCTAAGGGTATTTAAGATCACAACAAAATCAGTAACACTCATATAAAATAAACTAGATGAAAAAGCAAAGAAATAAGTATACAAAAGAGACGAGAGTAAAACAGAAAGGTTGGGAAGAGGAATGCTAGTGGGAAGTTTAAGATCTCTGCAGAGCTCAGTCTGCATTGTGTCCCAGGATCTATGTTCAGATGGAGCCACGTGCACATCTTGCTCTGTCTACAAGGAGCAGCAAAAGTTCTGCTGACACCCTGCAGTCAGCAGCTATATCTATTTTGGGGCTCAGTGCAAACAGACTTTGTGAAGGAGCAACAAGGAAGGGAGCAAGAATAAAGGCTATCACCTCCAAAATCTACATACATTCAAGTAGGAGTTACTGCAGTAACAACACAAGCAATACAAATCCCAACAGAAGTCCTGTCAGTTCTTCTTACAAGTGTCCCTTAACCTGATTCTCTGCTCCACCTCCTCCTTATCCAGGCAATATTTAGCAATAATCTGGTAGCTGTGGATCACAGAAGATCCTCACAGAGAATTTTCCATGCAGGAGAAACACCCGCTGATAGTGCATATGTTCATAGTGGATCATCCCTTGTTCCTACAGGGACCTTCACGGAAGCAACGAAATCAATGGGACGACACTGTGGATGACCAAGCTTACATTTAAGAAGTCAGCAGTGACCATCATTGCCAACATTGCTCAGGAAAATTCAGTGTAAACAGGGCACTTCCTAGTAGTAAAATGGTGTGTTGCACCCCTGAACTGTGGTGAATGGCATCTCTAACTGCCTTCTGGTATCTTTATTAAGAAGTTACACCGAGTGACCATATTCAGGAAAGAGCTTTAAGATTTTGGTGACACAAATGAGCAGCAGCAAGATGAGCTGTGGAATGGGTAGTAACTTATACTGTAGACCATAATCATCTTCTGTCTATTATAACCACTGTAGAGTGTCTGTTACCAAGAGAACATGAAAAAAATTGTTATCTAATTGAGTCACAGGGCAATGACTTCTTTTGCTACAGTGGTCAGTTTGAATTACAACGAGCATAGAGCATAAATTATGATAGACAGACTATGCTGTTGTCCCTGTATTTTTAGGAAGCACCATTTCCATCAACTTTCTTGGCCATACAGGAAAATCTATCAGGTCACTCACTAAGTAAGAGGATGTCTTCCACTTCTCTGATAAGTACAAAGAAGGCCAGTAAATTACAAGTGCATCGCAGAGTTCAAATGCTTGTATAAAGGAATTTCATACTAACTCTGAAAAGAGGATAAAGACAACCTATGTTCTAAACATTTCTGAGGGCTCCCAAGTGATGGCACATCAGTCAGGAGTGAGCCAGTGCCATGCACCCAGGAGTCCCTGCAACGGAGCTGTGGCAGCTGCTGGTCCTGCAGAACCAGGTGTGCGCATGGGGACACCTCTGTGTGACAGTGCCCAGGTCTCCTGGCTGCTTTAGGGAGAGCCAGCAGACGTCTCTGAGTTGGTTTAATTCAGAGCAAATAGTCTCACTGCCAGAATGGGGACGTGGTCGCAAGGGTACAGTGTCTGTGCCTTAATCCATCCCTCTCCATTCCTGGGGGGGACATGCAAATGTGAAACAATTCCCTGGTTTAGCCAGCACTAAGTAAAATGCTCTAAGGCTGCTCACCACGGCTCAGCCCTGCCAGGAACCTGCATTAGCCACTGGCTCTGGCAAATGCTGTAGTTCCCCCATCTGGGGCAGGAGGATGAGGAGAACTCTGCCAGGGTTTTTTGGAAGTCTTTGTGGTTTCTACAGTTATTTGATCGTGTCATGAATAGGTCTGCATTTATTGTCAGACTTGTGATGCTTTCAGCCCTCTCTGTGAACACAAGGCTTTTTGTTGCCTTTCCAAAAAGTAGAGCTGCTAAGCAAGGAAATCACTGGGAAGGCTTCCATAAGTGCTTCTAGTCCTGGGGAAATCATAGCAATCAGTCTAATAAAGAAATTTCACAGAAACTTTCTAGTAACTTTTTTGGACTAACTGCACACTACCAGGGTTACTCGCAGTAAATCAACTGTGCTCTAAGCCATCTCACCAGAATACCCTGGATTTTCTGCTGCCTGCCATTAGCTGATACAAGGCTCAGCCATCCTATCCTTATCCCACTTGCCACACTGCTCCGGAGGTGAGGAGTGGGCACAGCAGAGAGGGGGAGGCCATTAACAATGCAAAAGTCCTAGAGAAAGCAGATTGGGAGCTACATTTATTAATTTCTCTGCTACAGTAATACATGTAAGTATAAATCTGACTTACTGTCAGTGGGGAAATGCTGTATGCCAAGTCTGCCGGCAACACATCAAACCCCCTAAATAGGAGAAACCAGTGAAGAGCTTCTGGAGCTGCATGTGGGCAGAATGGACAAGCTGCAAATTGGCAGCGGCTTCCCCTGGCACCCACCTTCAAAGGGGATGCTGCCAGTCCTGCAGCTCAAGATCAGCACAGGGGGCAGGTAGGCTGATGAAGCAACAACATGTCTAGCCCATAGCACACAAGATAATAAGAAGAGATTGAAGCAGTATGGAAATTCTACACATATAAAATGTTAATGAAACACAGTTTGCTTTTGCACAAAAGAAAAAAACCCGAGACCTTGGAGAATTACATTAATTCCCTTAAGACTCACTTAATGTGTATATTACAGCAGAGGCACTTAATATTAAGTACAAACCATTTACTAATTTTTTTACATTAGTCTAATTTCCTCTTTTTAATGCCTTTGCTTTATTGGAAAACTTTCCCATTAAAGTTGATTGTTGTAAGTCGTCCTTCTCATGTAGAGAAAAGATAGTCAAGTACAACAGGTGAGAGGATTACAATGCCTCTAAGTTAAACACATGTTTAAAGCACTTTGGTGGATGGCTAAAGTGTTAACCAATTTATTGGGACTGAGCCTTGAGCACAGGAATAATTCCCATTCATCCTTAGGGGGAGCTCAGCCACAAATTTCTGTGACAGTGTCTGTAACACAGTTCAAACTTCTCAACAGCAAGAGGTGCCAAGGTTGAGATTATAAAACTGATTCATGCTTAGATCCTCAGGAAACCAACAATACCAGCATCAAAAGGCTTCAGTTAACAGTGATGATCAAAAGGAAACCTTATCTTGGTTTTTCTTTTTTCTTTGACATGAAGTAATCCTGTAAGAATTCTTTTCTAAAACTGGCAGGTGGATGCAGAGTTGGTTTCACCTGATGGATGCTGTAATTTTTTTGCCCCCTGTAAAGGCCTATGGTACAGTAGTTACCCCACTGATGCTCCCAAAGTGGAAGATGATGATGCAGAAATAGGGAACTGACAGCTGAGATCATCTTGTGGTTTTAGTACTCTCCCAGCTTGCTAGTACTACATGCTGCCCTGCTGCGTGTGCCACTTCCATCTCCAGATACAGGGAAAGATGGATGAAATCAGGAAGGAGTCTGCTGGAAGATCCATCTAAGATTGGCAGCAGTGCCCACCACGACCAACCTGGGGCCTGCCCACGGGGCAGCCAGACTGAGAACGACAACTCGAAGAGACTCCAATATTTGTTAAACCTTCAGACCTTTTTCCATTCGTTGTTCAAGCAGGACAGTACAGCACAGACTAATAGACTGGACTGGTCTTGTAACAGGATGGTTTTGCTATATACATTACTAGTGCTGAATTTATTTGTAAACTCTGGGTTGGTCTTTGGTATATAGCAACTGTTTTGCACATACATAAGCAGGCAACTCACTAAAAATAGGTACAGAATTAAGTCAATACTATCACAGTATAGTCAAAACTGTTACTTGACAGCATGTGGCACAGCTCCCCTGCCAATTTCAGCAGCTGGGGCAGGGAGGTGGGGTGGACTCTGCACTGCTGACCTCCACACATGGTTACAAGTCCCCTTGCAACCTGCCTAATGACGAGAACTTAATCTGGAATATGCACAGAAGGAAAAAAACACTAAAAACGTGATTGTGCCATTTGAATGAGCCTAATTAGCTAATAAAGGTCAGTCTCATTAGAAGCTCTTCAGGGAAGGATCCCCTGAAAGAAATTAAACAGCAAAAGAATTTTAACAAGCTGTCCTTCCTCGCCTGCACCAGACATTTCAAGGAGGACTCGATGAGAAACCAAATTTCTCGAACAAGCGACAAAGGAAGGTGTTGATACACACACATTCTGTGACAATGAAAATGCATTTCTTAACTGTCAGAAGATCATTCAACATCGTGCGGAGGGGTTCTGCTTACTCTCTGCACAGGAAATATTGGCTGCCCTGGGTCCATAAAGCAAGCTTGCCTCTGAACTACATCTCCTATTTGCCTCCCTACTCCCCAGCACCCAGAATCCCATCTCCCTCCCTGTCCTGGGCAGTCAAGCTCCTACACAGCACCCTGACATGCCATTTCCTTTGGTTTCAGCACATTCTGCCTCCTTCAGTTATGGGTTACTAGAAGTTGTTGTCTACTCATGGGTCTGCCATCCTACTGCTGGGATAACTCCATTCATGTATTCATTCACTCCAATAAAGACCACTCATGAGTTATGTCTCCCTCCTACTTCCCTCCTCAGGAAAATCTACCTCCAGAAGTCGTAATGTGTTGCAGTACAAAAATGTGCAACTAAGTTACACCAAATATTTTTTCAGAGCATAAAACAGATCTTCACCATGGTCTCCACTGTGATCACCCCAGCTAAAGAAATGCTTTTAGCTTTTTCCCTGTTCTGAAATGGCTTAGATCAAAGCTGCAGGTGCGTTGGATTTCCTCCCATGTTACTAGAACTTCCTACAGCATAAAAAAGATAGGGAACAGGTCAGGCCATTTTGGAAGCTGGAAGTTTAACTTAGAAAGGGACTGACAGCTCTCTGCCTTCCACTGGGCACTGAAAAAAAAATGCAATGGTGAAGGAAGAGAAAATGATTCTCTGTTTTTTCCATCACTAGGCCAGAAGAATCCAACAGCAGCGCTCCTGATGCTAAAGTATGTTCTAGTTTCAGATGTCCTCTCATCTTCTGTGGTCCTTCTGCCACAGCAGATCCCAGAAACATGGGTGTTTGGGGGAATAATGGGGAAACAGTTGTTGCTTTGGACTCAGAACGTGCGCTGGTGTTAATGAAGACTTATAGCACCTCAGACACTTTGATACCTATACCTTTTTAATGAGACATGAAGATATTTTTCAGCTGAGCCACATTGACAGGCTCCCGTAGGCAGAGTTTTACCACACCTTCTTATCTGAGACCAGAGAAATTTGACCTAGGTACAGGCATCTCTCAGCAAAGCAGAGTAGTAAATGTATAGGAAAGGTGTGAGTTCAGGGGACCCTCACTTCTATTAGGGACCAGAGTAAAATAGGATAGGCTTTTCCACATGGGGCTGTTGTCCCTCCTGTCGCTAGATCTGCTTCAGTGGAAAGGTCTGGAAGAAGAGACGACTGGTCCAAGAGATCAAAGCATAATAGACGCATAGCTGCTACCCAGACAAAGAAAGGGATAAGAGGAACAAAGCTGTAGATGAACTTCTTTACCACCGATCCTGCAGTGCTCAGCGGGCCCTGGGGATCCCGAGTCACGCTTTTGTATTTCTCTGCCGGACACCTTCCCCGTGGGATGGAGTTGGTGGTGGCTGTGGCATCATTCGCTCCCTTTGGGCCCTACTCTAGACGCTTCGTGCAGCTCCAGGGGAAAAGAAAGAAAAGAAATTGTAAAAACCTCCTGAGCATCCTCTAAATGTTGCTGTCTGTGACAGAATGCCATGTGGGGGTGTCTTCCTGCTCCTACTGTGGAAAGAAGAAATATGTTTTGAATTTGTTCACTCTTTTGTAGTAACCACAACAAAGATGAAGAAAACATATTCAGGCTGATCTTTCTTAGGTAGCCAACATTTTAAAAAATTCTCTGCAATCTTTTGCCTGAAGTGGAGAATAAGTGGAGGAATCAGGAGGTTATCAAGCAAATAAATGAAGCAAACCTCCTCCATTCAGATTTTCAAACTATTTCCTGTCAAAATGCTTTGATTTTCTTTGCTTTGTTTACTTTTTAATTTGTTACTAAAATCAAAATTTAAACCGGCCCCTAAATATTCACCTTAATAGCCTAATTTTACAGAAAATTATTTGGATTAAACTATCTTGACTAGCTCTTTTCACAGCCATGGAGCCCTTTCTGACTGATGTTCTGCCTTAGTGCTACAGCACTAAGTTACTGCTGTCACGGGGCTTGCAAAGGTAACATTTGGGAAGACTTGGGCTTTTATGTTTGCTTGTTTGTTTTTAAAGGCAGAGTTTAAGGCGCTTTGAGGCCCTGAAGTGGCCCCTTCACTCCTGATTAAGCGATAGCTGTTGACGGAGACTGGTTTTCCCACATTGTTTTTATACAGAGACATTTGCTAGCCTTTTTTCTGGTAAAATTCAGCTTTGACCCTAGCTGGCCAGAAGCAGCTCTTCATTCCATGTTGCCTTGCCCCTTCCATCTCTGCTTTCTTTGTGATTTTTGGTCCTCAACCTTTCTGCACAGGGAAGCGCAGCCAGCAGGCAATAAGCAGGGAGCTGCTCCACCCAGTGGGCTCAAGCAGCAGGCACCACACAGGCTTCCTTAGCAGAAAAGCGTAGAAACCCCAGAGTGGAGGAGTTTGAGTGAAGGATGCATACCCCTGTCCCTCAGGGGGAGACCACATCCCATCATGTCCCATCTTCTAGCTGCTCCAACAAAAAGCGGCATGATGCAGTCGGGAAATCTTGTCTGAACCCACAGAAGAGCTGTACCTAGTACAGTTTGTTACTCATAATGCTGAAGCTCGGTGATGGTTTGTTGCCTTGGACTTGTCTACAAAGGCTGCCCAGTTGCATGGATTCTGCCCTGGCCAGCTGAGGAAAGCCAGGGTCCCCAGGCTGACACCAGTGGGTCAAGAGCCCCGGTCGGTCGGCCAGCCCAGCTGGGAGCACGTGGGGCATATAGCCCTGGCAAGGGAATGATGGGGCCACCGCAGCTGAGGGCAGGCAGTGCTCATTACACCAAAAGTAGCATTTGTGCTAGTCTGACCCCACAAAATGTGGCTGTGAATAAAAACAGCCCTTACTTTTAGTAGTCCAGTATATCAAAGCTTGTGCGTTGAACACACATCCCCACAAAGCATAAGTAACAATATCTTGATAGATGAGGGCCGGGAAAAACCGCTTCTGCCCATGCCCTGGCCTTTCCCTCCTATGCACTTAGCACCGGACACAGTCAGGCAGGCTTTTGTCTCAGTCAATAGAAGTGGCTCTGCAGACGAATGATGTGAAGCCTGGGCAGAAGCGCTCCTGCTCTGCTGACTCACCTGGACAGGCAGTCCAGGTCAGCCCCATTAATGCCAGCTCTGAAATGTTAACAGCCAAGTCCCTTGGGGGAAAGATAATAACTTAAAGGAGAGACAAGGCCAGGGCATATCTAGTATAGAGAAATACTTTAAGGCTGAAACTGTAAGTACAGCACTATTTTGGAAGAAGGTAATCTCAGATGATAAACCACTGAGCGCTAGAAGCTACTGAAAAATAGGTGTAGAGCTGGATTTCTGCCTATCCCTTTCTGCAAAGGGGTAGACAAAAGGGAGATTAAAAAAGTGTGTTGTGACACAAACAGCCCTGGATGGAAAGAGAAGACTTCTTTGCTCCTCACATAAACCTGCCAGTTAAGACTTGACCCTCAGATGTACTTTGCAGGAGGCTAGAATGACTCCAGGCCACCCCGGGCCAAAACGGTTCTTAGTTCATGATCTAATCCTTGTACTTTTAGGCAAGAGTCTGGAACATCACTCTGTTTCCTGTGAGACAGCAAAGTGCTGTTACTATTATTATTTGATAGCTTCATACTGCAACAGCTGCGAGAGCATCAACAAAGTTCATCTGAATTGTGCAAGGTGCTGCACAGATTTATAATTGATGGTTTCCCCTTCAAGCATCTCCAGTGTCTTACAGCAGGCAGGCAGAACAAGCACTTGCAGCAGGTGGTTCAGGTCGGTGCACAACAAAGCATGTCAGGCACTATTCTCTGCTGACCAGAAATTGAGATCGAAGCTCTTTGATGCCTTCCTCCCTCAGGTTTGGGTGCGTGGAGGGCCTGGCAACACCAGGCAACTTCTCTGCTCTCACTGTTGCTCCCACTCATCTCCCCCAGGCTGCTGGAAAGATGCTGAACACACCACTGCAGAGGTCTGGGGGAGTGCTGGATCCTGGGATCACTCAGGGTTAGGCTTTGACAGAGGACAGGCTTCTCACCCCCGAGAGGACCTGGGCCAGAGGAGGAGGGTAAGAAGTCAGGGGAACCCATCCCGAGTGTGCCTTCACTACAGCATTAAAACAAGCTTTTAAGCAGGAGCAGCCTCTCTCCATGTCTCCTCTCCACATTCACATCAGGTTTTAATAGTGCTTCCAACCTGGGCTAGCTGGCCCAGTGTGGACCGCACACTCAAGATAAATGCTGATTTTGCATAATTAATGATCTACTCACCTTGGCAATGTGATGCATGCAAAACACATTTATTTCAGACCTACAGTGTTAGGTTTTATGGAACTGCTCCACAGCTACTGCCCAGATGAATGGCTGTAGGAGGGTGTAAAGCTTCCCAATTGCACTTACACACACATTTGTTCTCTGCTCTGTAATACTGCACAGTGCTGGCTACGCACTGACGGTGAAGTACTTGTGGGGCTGATGAGCCTTTTCAACCTGGCTTCAAACACCGAGAGCTCTGTGGGGCAGAGGAGTGTGGTCTGTCAGAGGTGACCAAAGAGGCCATTTTGATCTGAAGGTCAAGCCCAGTGGGAAGACGAGATGATGTGTGTCAAGCTGTCCCCTTGAGTGTCAGTGTGCTCTCTGGACCAGACTTGCTGACTGCATCACCTTTGGCCTCCTGACAGGCCCTTTGGTTTCTCATGGTGCAGCTGATGGACTCCCCAAGAAGAGCAGCTAGGGAATCTGAAATAACTTGCATTGGCTGAGCAGAGAGAAAGACCTCAGTGTTAAATTACCCTGAGTCCTCCTTGCTGGGCTGGAGCGTTTGCAAACATTATGTAGGATGAGGAACAACCTCATGTCATCATGGCAGTAGTGATGGTGCAAAGCGCTGCAGCTGGGGAGGACACGCAGGACCCTGCATGAGTTGCTACTGTTATTATACTGCCTCTTTCCCACCATGGCATTAGCAGGACTTTGGGGAATTGCATTTGCTCACTAGGCGTTGAGTGCAAGAATTAGATTCTCAAAACACGTCTTACAAGCAGTGTCGTGGTTTAACCCCAGTCGGCAACTAAGCACCACATAGCCGCTTGCTCGCTCACCCTCCCCCCACCCGGTGGGATGGGGAGAGAATCAGAAAAAAAAAAGTAAAACCCATGAGTTGAGATAAAGGCAGTTTAATAGGACAGCAGAGGAATAGAAAATAATAATGATAAAAGAATATACAAAACAAGTGATGCACAATGCAACCGCTCACCACCTGCTGACCGATGCCCAGCCAGTCCCCAAGCAGCGATCACTGCCTCTGGCCAAATCCCCCCAGTTTATATACTGAGCGTGACGTCATATCATATGGAATACCCTTTTGGCCAGTTTGGGTCAGCTGTCCTGGCTATGCTCCCTCCCAGCTTCTTGTGCACCTAGCAGCACATGGGAAGCTAAAAAGTCCTTGACTGGTGTAAGCACTGCTCAGCAACAACTGAAACATCAGTGTGTTATCAACATTATTCTCATACTAAATCCAAAACACAGCACTATGCCAGCTACTAGGAAGAAAATTAACTCTATCGCAGCTGAAACCAGGACAAGCAGAAAGATAATGAGGATGAAAGAAGCAAAGTTCATCAGAGAAAGACACTAGCTTGCCAGGCTACCTGTTGGCATTCACTCACCTTCATTTTGAAGGTAGGCATGGAGTCAGTTTTTGGTGGTACCTCCAGCTTTGCTGGTCCACATTTCCTTTTAGCAGAATCAAGAAAGGTGCAGGAGAAGGATGAGCTCCCAGCAGCATGTAAATGCAGTTTCGTCTCTGATTCTTGCTGCTTGTTGCCGGGAAGACTAAAGCGTACTGCATACAACCCCATCACCAAATCCTGTATCTTGGCTTTACTCTGCTTGCCCTGGGGAAATGGTTGAGATAGACTGCTCTTCAGCCAAATCTATAAGGACAAATTTTTCACCACTCATCAAACTGCTTGTTCTTTTTCAGCTTGCTCAACTGAATACAGCTGAGCACTTCAGCTCTGAACCTGCTGTAGGAAAAGGGCTGAAAGAATTTGATAATGATAGCAACAGACATACACAGGAGGAAGAACAGGCTGGCCTTCAGGACTCTGTTGGAGCGCAGGCCTACAGAGGATACATCTTCTCCTCTTGCCCTTTCTTAATTAATGTGCTTGCTGTGGCTGCAAATTTGTGGTCCCCGGCAGTGATAGCAGCCCCACGCTGCACCCCACTGCTCCTTGGGTCCAGTGAGCTGCCAGCAGCCGCTGGGAAAGAACCTCCTATGTGTGGCAAAAGCTCTGTTTTATAAACACTGCGAGCAAACCAAGTTTCCAGCTGTTGGTATATGGACAATACATTCCAGCATTGTTTTCATGCTTATATAACTTCACTGGAGGCATCAAAAAACAGTCAGCAGTTTTCTTTTAGCTGAGGAACACTTGCAGCAGCAATTTTACAGATGATGCTTATAGGTTAAACTGACCCCACTGCCACCTTACGCCCAGCTGAACAACTGAAAACTTCAGCCCAAGAAACTCTAAGGCACAGCCAGGGTATGTTCTGCATCTGCTGCTGCTTTAAGATTAGCAACCACATCCATTAGCCCACAACAGTGGATGTAAAAAGCAGGAACTGCACATTTCTTATCACTTGACAGCTGATTCCACCCGCTGAGAAGAAGCTCTGCTGTCTGCAGCCTTGATTCAGCACAGCGGGAGGAAAATGGCCTATGACAACCACACTACACATCTAAAATGCTTTACAACCATGAAAAGGTAGGAGGAGAAACAGGGATTGAGCAGAGCTGCCACTTATAAAAAGTTAAAGGAGCATTCTTGAGAAGAGAGCGGGTTTTGCAAGAAAACCAGGATGTGCAATTCTTTTCATCTCCAGTCTGCATCTGTGGAAGACGTGAAGCAAGAGAATAGAGAAATCATGCAATAAGAGCATTACATGCTTTCTTTTACCAAGGAACTTCTGCCAAACTACCAGTGTGCTTTCTTCTTTATCATGACAGCTATGTAATATTAATAGCATTTACTAGCTGAGAAACACACAGTTACCCCTCAGAAACACAGCTGCAAAACCAAAGATAAATCAGCCCTGATTTACTTAAAGGAACAAATCACAACTTTTGTGCTTGAAATAATATGTGGACACATAGATTAAAAACTATATTTGTAAGCAATGGGATCTTTTTCCCATCAGACAGCATTCAGGCCCACAAAGGAGAAGAGTTTATTACAATAACCTGGGCTTCAGCGCAGCCCCCGAGCGTGTGGCTGCCCCATCTCTTTCCATGAGGCCAGCAGTAACACTGTTCCTACCCAATAGTTTTCTTTAGCAGAGAGCGCTGTTCCTGTACAAGTTTTTTCACAGGCAAATTTCAAAACACTTCACAAAGGAAGTGGAGCTCCTGTGCCCATTCTCCTCACTGGGAACCTGGGACAGAAACATAAGTGACTTGTACAAGATTATTCCTCCAAAAATGACCACACTGCTGGGAAAAAAGCACAAACCTCCAAAACAACTGCCTGTCCTTGTATCCGAGGGGACAAGCTTTTCACCTAGCTGTGATGTAGTGGGGCTGTGTCCAGCTCTGCAGGTAGAAGAGATGTGAGATTATAGAATTTTTCTTGCCTATTGGGAACAAGCAGCCTCCTGGATGCTAAAAGTGGATGACAATTTTTGGGGAGGGGGGATTAGTGGAAACCACTCCCAAGAGCATCACAGTCAACGCCATCAGCACAGCCCTGAGCTTGGGGTTTCACCCTTTGGTTTTAACGTGCATTTAGATGCAATCGCCACAAATGAGAGGAGAGGCGTTCAGCCAGTGGCTGTTCTTCACACAGGGGCCGAGTGACAGTGGCGGGTCGGGGGGAAGCAAATAAAGAAACCAACCAAAGGCAGAGGGCTGTGTGTAAAGGGAAAGCAGTGACAGGAGATGAAGGAACCGCGGGCTCGTAAGAGAGACGCCCTGGCTTCTGGAGAGCTGCTCCGCCCCGGGTCTCCTGTCAGCACCTCACGTCTCGGCTCTGCCTGGCCTGCAGCGGGAAGAGCGGGCGGGGTTGGGGCGAGCTGGGCTCCCAGCGCTGACTTCCAGACCTGGGGGGGCTTTTCCGCAGTCGGGGCTGGGCCGCGGGCCGGGCCTGGCCGCAGCCGGCTCCGGGCGCCCTCGGGCGGGCAGCGGGTGCAGCCTCCTGCTGCGGGGTGCGGCAGGGACCAGCAGGGGGAGCCCCGGCCCTTCCCGCCCGCCTGCGCACGCCCCGCCCGCCGCCGCCCGCCGTCCACAGGCGCGGAGGTTTCCTGACGGTCCGAGAAAGCGCGGGGTCAGAGCCCCTGCTGGAACGCTGGGGCAGCCCGGCTCCTTGCCCAGGTGCCTCCGTGACAAGCGCTGGGCCTATGGACTGGGTGAAGAAAACCTTGCCTGAGAAGAGAGGGTGCGCGGGGCTGGCCTGCGGGGTGCCAATGATCCAGGAGGTCCCAGGCTGTGACTGCTGCTCCCTCAGCGCTGGGGCAGCTCAGCTCCCCGCGCCGCCTGGCTGCGTGCTGCCTAACCCTGGATCTCATGGCTTTACTCTCTCTGAGCCGAAGCACTTTGCAGGGAACACAGCCCATCCTGCAGGTAAAGTGTCTCAGACTAAGTCCTACAGACCTGTTATCGGTGACCAAACTGACCACAACAGAGTTAATCACCCCCACAGGTCAGTGTAGGAGCCTCCCTCCCTTTCTCTCCTTTTACTTCATAGGAGGGGAAAAAATCCTCCACATGACTTACCAGGGCATTTCGCCTCTGCAGCTAACCAGCCCTGCACATCTTCCCCACCAGCCTCTCCATGCCGCTCACTTGAGACTCTCTCTGACCCACAGCGAGGGGAGCCCCTCCGTCTGCCACCAAAGGGTTGTCGCACACAGGGAGGAAAGGACTGCTCACCCGATCTAGCATGGAGTCTGCTTCCCAGTAAAGTATTGCGTGTCCTCTCACAGGCAAGTTTACATGTGGATGCAGACCCAGACTTTAAATTACTTGTGACACGCAAGAGGATGGCTAGAAAAGCCTTTGGAGGTGCCTGAAACCTTAGGGAGGCTGAGTTGGCAGCAACTGAAAGTAGCCTGTTTTAGAGCAGCACGCCCACTTAAAAATAACACCTGTGAGCTATGGTAGATGTGTTCTGATCAAAGTACAGGAAGTATGCTTATACAGAAGACCCATAGATGGACCAGAACTGATTTCTTGTGGTCAAGGTTAAAGATCCTGTGCTCAGTGGACCAGTGGACTTTGGCTAGAAGAAGCCCTAACTGAGCTGCCATGGGAATGGAGAGCACATGACACCCTCTGTGTTGGTCCAGAGCACCCGTTTACCACCTCTCCAACTCAGGACAAGCACTTACAGAAAAGCTAGCATTTCTAACAAAGTTTCTACCTCCTCCTAAACCCTAGATATGCAAAAATTGCTGGGCAAAGGTCAGGCATTTCTCAGGTGTTACATTCTTCACCTTTCCAAAGGATTTTTTTTCCGACCACAGTCAGAAAAACATGCTAAAGACAAGGCTAGTATTTCGTGGCTTCTACCCACCTCCCCCTTCATCATTACAATAGTCGGTGTTCTCAACTATGTCTGATCCCTCCTACTGCATCAGGCTACCACCCAGCTGCCTGGCAGGCCACAATCTGCTCTTCTTCTCCTAGTTCCTGTCTGCCACTGAAGGCACACAATGTCGCAATCTGACAGCCACGCAAGCTGCCAAAATCCTAGCCGATGTGAGCAAGCACATCCTGAATTCAGTGCAGATCTTCCTATTAGCTTCAGCCGGCACAGATCAGAAACACTCTCTGCTGCTGAAAGTCCTTTCCAAGTCAAGGGGCTTTTGCCCCCATCCAAGCAGCTCCCAGCCATCGCAAGGCTGTTCCCAGAATCGGCCATTTGGTAAGTGCAGCAACTGGAGAGTTAAACAGGAGCAGCCTTGTGGCAGTCAGAAAGCTGCTTGGACCAGGCAATTTCCAAGAGCGTTGAGTACATCTGAAGAAATCATAGCACTGACAGGAGAAGCAGTTAGGTCCAAATTATTATCTGAGGCCAAAGGGTTTAGAAAAAGAGTCCTGAAGCCAAATTCCTGGCTTTGTCTGGGCAATAGCTTACCGTTCTCTTCTGTTTTCTTAAAAACAAGGAGGAAAGCTGCCATGCACAAATATTTTTATCATCATCTCTCAATACCCAAAGTACCTGACACAGCAAGAAGAAACCTCTCCTCAGGGACCATGCAGTCCTGAAGCACGTTCTGGAAACAGCTGTCAGGCCTCATGAATAAAAAGTGAATTACAAAGTGCATTAGAGTATCAGTGTGTCAGCTAATACCCTACTAAGGGTTTCTGGCTTTATCACAGACATCAGATACAGAAAAGATCTTACTAGGCCGAGCTCATCCTTGGGGAACACAGCAGGCTTAGTCTGTAGGACTCTGCAAGTGCTCTGTTTTACCTAGGCAAGAGAGATTTGTGATTGATTTCCCATCTTCAAGGTCCTAAGGACAGGAGTGCCAAAGAGCTGAGCTGGGCAAGTGCTCCTCTTCTCCTGTCCAGAGCTTTACACCATTACTGCAAGCCCAAAGGGAAAAGAGTTCCTTGCTGATCAACTGTCATTTGACTTAATTATAATCCTATACCCACCTGGTTTCAGTCACATCCTTTTTTCCCCTATCACCTGGCATAGTTCATCCCTGCTTTCCCTACCTCTGCCAGAGAAGCTGTCCATAACACATGCTGGGATCTGGCTGGGTCAAGCAGTTGTGGATATCCACAATGTGCTTGCTCAGAGCAGTGACATCTGCCAGAAAGGGAAATGCTCTGGAGAGCCAACCCAGGCACTGACCTCTCCTTCCAGCCAAAAGTGGGGCTGAAAACTGGCTTGCAGCTTGTCAGAGCACTGAGAGGCCTCAGACACTGTGACGTATTAACAGGGTGCTCCCAGGACATCGCACCAGCTAGGAACTCTCTATGGCCTTCAACACACCTCCTTACCTATTTTTCTGCCTGCTGTCCTGTCCTTCTTTGCAGGGACTACTTGCAGGTCCTTCCCCCATTACAGCTGTGTGTGCTCCAAACCTGCCTTCTCCCCATCCTGTTTCCTTTTATTGGGTTTTCCAACTTCTCCAAGTGCAGTGCAGGATCTGGTACTCCTCCCTGTTTCTGGGGTCTCACCTTCCAACTTGCCTGCTAGATGTTAGGGTCTCCATTCCTTTCCCCATTGTAGTAGCTCTGGGCACACACATCCCTGCATCACTCCCACTTTCAGTGGTTCTGTCCCCAACCTTTTCCCCATATTCATCATCCCTCAAAGCATCTTAAGACAGAGCAAGACTGTTCAATAGATTAAGGTGTTCTCTGGGAGGAACAGGAGCAGGTGGATGATGGAGGCTGGACTTCACTGTGAAGAAGGTGGTTGAGGTCTCTGTTTGACAGTGCTACAAAAGCCAGCACTAGCCTTTTCAGATCTACATCTCTCACTCTCTCTTAGTCAAGCATTCTCATGTGTGGGCTGTACACAATTCTGCTGTCAGTCATTTTCATTGCCATTGGTTCCATTTTCAACTGGAGGAACCAAATATTCACTGAAACAGCAACGGATAAAAAGGAACCTAAATGACAGTCTCCAGGCTAGAAATTCCTATCCCTTAGTTAATGCGTATTTTAAACCAAATGAAAGAGATCTAACAAGAAAAGCTGGGAGAAAATACAAGTTAAGCTAATAGTCTGGTAGTTAGGATGCTTCCCTGGGAGATGCAATATCAAATCCCTTTAGAGAAAGGAGGCAATGAAGCAGAGTCGTTCAGCATCCCAGACAAACTCTATGCCCACTGGGCTGTTTGGTGGAAGGGAGCTAATACTGGCACTTTCACCCTCTCTCTCCCTTTCCTCCTCCCACGTTGTCTTCTTGCTGGAAACTCTATTAGACAGCCATCAAATATGTAGACAAGAAAGACTCAGTGCATACAAGTGCCTGCTTATCCTACTGCAGGGCCTTGAAGCAAGCTTCTTCCCCACAGGTTCTCTAGGAACTAGCTCACAGCATAGACATGGCGGCAGAAGAAACTTTCAGCTGCCATCAGTGAAGCATTAAATATATAGATGGCTACAGACAGGCCAGAAGCATATTTTTTAATTTCAGAATCAGCCTGGTTCTGTCTGTGATGCAACATCATTCCCCGAAAACGTGAAAATAAATGGATTTGGCATTACTGCATTTTTTCATGGCAGGCAAATGCAAACATGTTACCACGATTTAAGAAGCCTCTGCAAGACTGGCTGATAAATAGCATTACAAGCGGTGAATAGTTTGATTAGCAAAGCCTTTTATGAACAAATAATTAATGGATTCCTGTACATCCCACAATTCGCCTGTCAGGTAGCTCCTGGTATGTGTTATCAGACAAAGACCGCAGAGAATTTGGAGAAAAGTGGATGGCACTCAAAGGTTGCTACTAATTTTGAATGCCTTAATTTGTAAATTAATTGTAGGAAGTGATTTCTGGTAATGCCTTACACAGAAGGCTTTGACCTCGTGAGTACACAGTAGCAGTTAAGTGATGAGTGCTGGTGCCATGAAGACTGGGTGTGCAGAAATACTGAGTACTTTGGCAGGGAAGCTTTGCGACGTCCCCTCTGGTCTCACGTCAGAGCATGACAGATCTGGGAAGGGAGTCTTTCAACCCTGGCTCTCCAGACCCTGCTCCCAGCACTGCTTATGTGTGTAAATTCAGCTTCCTGATCCTACAATTTTAAAATAATGCCAGCATAGACCAGTATATATGAAATATGCTATAGTCTGCTAATACTATGGAAATTACATTAAAAAAACACCAACAGGACATTTTTTACTGACACTTGAAAAAACAGGTAATCCACTGAATTGATGGAAACCACTGACTAAGAACCTGGAATCAACATTTACTAAAGCTCTACAGCCGACTCTCACCAACAGGCATCCCCTTGTGCGGGTGCAAACAATGTATTCCTCATTTCAGTTTTCCAATTAGTGCAATGCAGTGATCAGCTCATTTAAAGCTGAGAAACCAATGGGAAACTGAAGAAAGAAGGCTTCCCTCTGCTTTTTCTAATCTAGGTTAAAAAAAGAGACAGCAATTCCAAAAGTTATGGGACGGGGGGACCTAGATCAATCATTTCAATTAACTAACCAAAAATAATGCCTTTTTGTTTCAAACAAAAAGTAAGGTCTAATAAACCTGTTTGTTACTTAATATTATTCTTTTTAACTGATAAAATTTGCTGTTTCATTGTACTAAGTTTCAGTTGCCATCCAAATGGACACAAGTCAGGAATGTAAATGAATCAAATTAAAAAAAACAAATGCATCATCCATCATTTTCTGACATGAGAATGTGGACAGAAATGCGACTTGTTAAAATACATACAGCAATCCGTATTTCAGTAATTAATGTATCCCTTAATTAAGAAAATGTACTGTAATTACAATACAAAGGGTCACGTTTAGTTGCAAACCAGCATGCTTCACCGCTATGAGACACACTGAGAATCAATACACCTTTCTTCAGCAAAACATCTAAAGAGCATAAATACAGGACAAAATAAAAATAAAAAACCTTCTATAATGGATTTTTGTGCATCCAACAGCAATCATGTTCAACTGTATAAATAAGCTTCATTTAAATCACCCTCCTGGTTTATTTCTTACTGCAACATAACCAACCCAGAAATGTTCATCTCTCAGCACATGGTGCAGCTACAACACAAGCCAGAGCCAGACCGCTGCTTACAAAGGAGAGTGGTGTCTGGCTTCCCCCAGCGCAGCCGTGCGAGCAGTAGCCCAGAATGCTGGCTCTAGAGCACAGGATCCATCATGCTGGCTCAGGCCGTGGCATGGGGACCCATATCCCGTCGTCGACAAAGTCCACAAAAGCTCTCACCGCATCCAGCACGGTCTACGCAGGGAAAACCTATCAGTGGCTACAGAGGGGATCAGCTTACTCCCCAAGTCTGAAGATCGATTACGCTTGGCTTAGCAACCACAACTCCAAATGCCATAGTCTAAAAAGTGGGTCAGCCAGCCTTTTCTGAGCTCAGCCTGGAGCCTCGGCGGCAGGCCGAGGACTGCCGGAGCACAGAGCTGCCCCATGCTCCTGGCAAGCGTACCTGGGCTTGCTGCCGGCTGGGCACCTCACCTGCTCAGGCCCTTTGGGAGAGCCTACTTCGACTCCATCAGCCCTGTTGTGCCTTTGAGAAACCTGGACCTCTTTTCTTGCTTTCCAACCTTTTTCTCAGGTCTCTCTGTAGTCTCCCCAAAGGACTCAATTTCTTCTGCTTTCTTCCCCAGCCCAAAGACAGGCTTTTCTGAAAGCATCACCCTTCCCGTCAAGCCTCGTGTTTTGAGCTGATTGTGGCTACAAAGCCCACAAATACAAACCTATGTAACGGGAAACCTTTTTGGTTTTTCTCATCACGTGGGGACAGAGGTGGAGTTCGGGAGCCAGCAGAAATTCAGCATTTCATCCACTTCAATGCTTTTGAAACTAATACAGCCTTTATCTGTGTATTTAGATACTGCCAACTGATCTTTTCAAATCTGCCCTGCATAAAACCGCTAAAATATAGTCCATTTTAAAACAGACTAGACTGCAAGTGGGTAGTATGCCTTAAAAAAACCAAAACAACTCTCCCTCTTCTCCCAGAAACCTCACAAAGCTGAAGCAAAATTTTCTGTGTTCCCACAGGCATGCTCCAAGTCTACTCTGTTGCTTCTCACTCGGGAAACTTCAGTAGGAGAGAGACTGGTGTGTGCTTACACGCAGTGTTTCAGTCTGCCTCTCCCTTTTCTCTTGTCGTGCAATGGTTGGCGTCTCACAGAGAGCAGCCCTGGTTTTTCCTGTTCTGCTGGCCACTAGGTTGCTGAGAAAACACCTCAAGGGCTCTCGTCCAGGCTGGCTGTGGCTCCTCTGTTGACTGTTGTGTGAAGAACTTGTGCCTTTTCTTGACCTCAGATGGGGATGTTTTTGCCTGCCAGCACCTTTCTGTGAGGCACTTCCCATCGTTTCTGCCCATTCCAGCCACACAGGTAGCACGCCCGAGACCCACAGGAGTGGCAGGACTTGGGGAGGACATCTTACAGCAGTCCAGAGCCCCATACTACGTCCTCTGATTCTGATGAGCCTCCTCTACGCAGGCTATGTACCATATTTTGACTGTCTAATGATGATGGCTCGGTTAGAAAACAAATCTGGCTAAAACCTGCAGGTTTTAACTGGAGAACGTCAGTTGAGATATAGCTGGGAAATCAGGGCAAACAAATCCAAGCTCTGGAATTAATGCTAGTTTCAGTGCTGCTTTTAGGCCATGGAAGCCTTGAAAGAGAAATCACGGACAAGAGGGAGACTCATGTTTTCCATGCTATAGGTGTAACCTCATCAAGAAGAGGAGACTATTTCTTGCTTGGTGCTTGAACAGTTAACAGAATACAATGCAGCTCTCGGGTGTTTGCCCTCCATAAAGGATTTCCAGGTCATCTTGAAAACCACATGCATGCAAAATTCTTCAGTTTCAACGGTCCTAAGTATGGCAAAACACAGGCAAGCATCAACATTGAGTAAGAGGCAAAGACTCAGTAGGCAAGAAGCTGGTTCTATGTACCTCTCTCTGCCCCTTCTTTTTCCCCAGTCCAGGTTGCATGTTGAGCATGAGCAGAGGAAGAATATAAAGCAAGGAAGGTCAGAAAACAATCTGCCAGTCAATAATACTACTAGGACTCACAAGTTGTGGTGGGTGACTGGTCTACCAGTGTGAAACAGTCACAAGGAAGAATGGCATTGTCAAATGCTTGTGCACAGCTTGGAAAAAACTAACCTCTTACAAAAAAAAAAAAACAAAAACAAAAACAAAAAAAAGAGCTGCAAAGAATGTTAAAAACAAATACATGTGTATTTATATAATTTCACTATTAGGATCAAATGTAATGGGTCAGGGACGAAACAAGAGACTGAAATCTTCCCAAACTCTCATCTATGCTACGCCTGTAGCAGGAGTTGGCACAGCAGAGCTCTGGGATGCTCCTCCATGCAGAGCTGGACTCAGCTGAAACCCCCAAGCGATGAAGTGCCAGGCAAGCACATACTGGTTGTTTCTGCTGCGTGTGGGCAGACACATCCCAGGCGTTATCTCTGGCACATAGCTCTTTGGGCATGACAGAGCTTGTTCCTTCCATACAGATAAGTTACCAGCTGAGCCTCTCAGCTCCGGCTAAGCAAACTCAGTTTTGGGTGTGAGATGCAAAGAAGATGCAAATGTGCCTCGACCCCTTTCACAAAATCAAGCGAGCAGTCAAGCTCTTTTGTTCAGCCAAGTGCTTCAATTGCTCGACTCAGTCTCGCCTTTCAGCTCAGCCACAGGCAGTCACAGCTTTGCTGCCAGGATCAGCGCAGCAGTCACTTGCTGCACCAGATCCCGAGCAGCAGAACAGCAGTCACCAGCCACCAGACAAAACGAACAAACTCTGCTGGAAGAGAAGTGCAGGAGCAGGTGGGAGGAAGCAAGAGGAAAGAACAGGAATGAAGTTTAAAACAGCACCAGGACAAGTCCTGGTTTTCTGCCCCTGTGGCGTGAAACCTCTTTAGTTACTAGTCGGTGCCATTTACCACTATCACCACAATAGGTTAGGAAACCACATTCAGTCCTAGTCCTTGAACACATCCTAGTTTGTCTCTGACTTCTTTGTGTGCCAAAAGCTGATGGGCCTCCTTCGGCTGCTGGGAGCATCATCTGCCCAGCAGCTGTGCATCCCTGCCTGGCAGCACGTGCGTCCTTCTTGCAGGCAGTGCAGAGCGAAGCAGAACCAGGGGGCTCGATCCAGGCCTTGGTTAAAGCCTATGAATAGGCAATATTGAGTACAGAAATGAGAAATCTCTAGAAAAAAAATCAGAACTGTACTGTAGGAAGTTGATTAGTGTAGCAAATGAAGCTCAGCACACACCAAGCCACAGGGCCTCCTTGCTGCTAGGCTCAACAGAGAGAAAGCAAATATGGGTGCTCTGCTGCCAGCCCCAGGCAGGGGACAACTTGCAGGCTTTCAAGGAGGGTACAGACTCTTGTCATGAGCTCCTGAAGGAACATAGGCAAAACGTAGCCTGCAAATGCTGCTGAGGTTACAAATTTCTCCTAACTACCCTGATGAAAACTTTTCAATGATGAGGACAGTCATGCATTGCCCAGAGAGACCGTGCAGTCTCCATTCTTGGAGGTTTTCTTCAAGACCCGACTGGATGAAGTCCTGAGCAACCTGGTCTGACCTCAGAGCTTTGGTTGTAGGTTGGACAAGAGACTTCCTGAAGATCCTTCCAACCTGAGTTACCTTGTGATAGACCACAAATTCTGCAGCCCCTAACCCTGTGGTCTGGGAAGGCCATGCAGCTTGCTGCAGCACCCCAGTTTTACTCCCTGTAGGAGCTCCCACTTGAGTTGGCCACACTTTGCCGCACCACAAACAGCCCAGCCCACTTTAAATCATTCAGACACCAAACTTCTGGGAGAAAAACAAGCTGGTTGTGACACACTGAAATACCCTTCTGGAGGGAGACAGGTCCATGTGAGCGCCAGAGAAGCTGGAGAGAGGGACTTGCCTGCTGTGACCTTGCATACCAAGTGGGGAAAAACCCTGCAAGGCTACCCAGCAGCCAGCTGTGTCTCCCCAAAGCTGAGCACAACTCCCCCAGGCTGCTGCAGTGGAAAGTGGGACTGGGTCTGCCTTTCCCAGACAGTGGCTGCAGCTGGTCTTCACTGCAGAAAGGGGGTGTAGGTAGCTGCCATCAGCCACTGCCTGCCTTGGGGAAATGGGGCTCCAAATCCAGACCTCGGCCTCCAACAAGTCCGACTCACACAAACTTGTCAGCCTCGCTCCCCTCATGCCCAGCCAAAGCTGAAACCTCTGCTAGGGAAAGGGGCTCTTACTGCAGAGCTCTGCAGTAAATATTTCTATGAGCTTTTTTCCCCTCCAGCATTGCCTCAAATAGCACAGCAAGGATTTCCTCACCACAGCTAATACCAGGAAGAGGCGAAGGCATCTGTACAAGCCTCATCATCTCATTGCCCAGCTCCTGTCCATAACCACCTCAAAGTCCATGCCTCTGCTCCAACTGCAGCGGTGGAGGAGGGAGAGCGTCATCTCTCCTTCAGGGAATCCAATTTTGGACGCCACATCAGCTGGTAAACAGCAACGGCCTCTGTTCCCCTGCTGTCTTGCAGCAAAGCAAGTTGCTCACACACAGGACTAACACCATACTGACGTGTCTGCTAGGAGACGGCTGTCTGCTTTAAAAGATGATTTGTTAACCATCTACCTGAAAGAACACACTAGGAGATGACAAAGATTACGAAAGGTTTTAAAAACAGACAGACAACCCTCCCAAGTTGTGCCTGGTTCATGGGGACCTCTGCCAAAAAAGGAAAAGCTGGGGAAAAGGCTTTCTCACAATACCCTTTCTATTGGGTCTGGAACACGTCTTGGCTTCCTACAGAAACAACAGGCTATCATACAGTAACCATGCTTTTAGAGGAATAAAACCTGGATGCATTGCAGTTCATCCCCACATCATCTCTCCCCTAACCCCATAACTGGCTTCTCAGTCCTCTTCCCACCAGCCTCTTCTCTCACAATCCCACCTCCTGCATGCCTTACAGCTTGCCTCTTACCACAGCCTGATAACCCTCTGACCTGTTACCTACACCCTGCTTCACTTCTGATAGAGTATTATTGATCATGCAAGCTGCAGACCCCCCATGGTGACCCCTCCTGATTTGGGGATTTTGAGAGAAGGCAGCCTTCTGCTGATGTACCAGCCACATCTGGCTATCCAAAACACTGTCACAGGGAGAACAGTACCTTTTGCACTGGAACACAGACAAGGAATACAAACCTGTTTCCAGGAATAAAAATCATAACTTTCTTGGGAGAAACAGGTGAAGCAGGAAGGTAGCCCACGTTACCCACACTCCTCCCACAGCCACCCGCCTTCTGCTTAGGTCAACAACTACTCAGGCTGTGAGGAGATGCCTGCAAGTTGGATCTTGCCCTGATCCAGGCTGACCTAGCCATGTGCATGGTGGAACGTGGGAACCTCCAGCATGAATTCATTATGAATGTGTGCTGGGCAACTCCTTGACCTGCAGGAAACTTTCTGCTTCAACTCAATTACCAGTATCTAATTACAAATGGTAAGACAGCATCTAGTTTTCTTTCCAAGATTCAACCCCTATTTTTCAATCAGATGCTTCTATTTGCTCTTGCTGCTTCACAGCTTTCTTGGTTGGGTACTTCACTGCTAGAAAGAGATGGATTTTCTTTCTCCGTGTGCCTTTTAAGGATCCATTCAGTGAACCTGGAAGACGCTTTCCTGCAGACTGACCTAGTTCCACATTTTTGAGCTGTGCAGAATGCTGATCCACTGGGCCAAAAAATGGTCTGTTCAAAACATGTCCAAGGTCATCTCCCAAGTCAAAGGAGGAGATCTAGAAGACAAAACAAATGTCATATCTGCCCCCCCGCCACCAACCCACCCTAACACCAGGTTTGGCTCTGAGATGCCAAAAGCTGTGTGTGCCCTTGGGCAGACATGCCAGGCAAGTTTGGTTTTGACCTAGATTGGCTTCAATTTTTCCAATTAAGTTCTAAAATCCTGATAAATGATAAAAAACCCCACTGCCCCTCCTTTACCACATCAGCCTGGTGAAGCTCAAAAGGTAGCAACACCTTGCAAATGGGAAAAGAAAATACATTTGTGCAGTAATAAAAGTAAAAAAGTCAAGGGATGAAGTGCGTGTATACATACCAAGTAATGGCCTTCAAAGGGATAAAAAGTAGAAATCTGATAGAGAATGAAACTCTTCTGTTGCCAAGCACTGAGAAAAGTGTTACAAGGAGAAAGCAGGAAGAAACGGACACTCTGGAAAGTCTTAAACAACAAACCCAACAAAATCAGAAGAAAATGGTTTAGAAGAGCCTTTAAAATGAGTTTTATTGTCAGAATTTTACAAGTAGCCTTCAGTGGCATCATACAAGAAGAACTCTGTTGCAAAACTCTAATAAATAGTCTGCCCCAAGTCCCAAAATATTTTTTGAAATAAAATAAAAACCCAACTTAAAAATAAAAGAGAATAAAAGCAAGACTTCAGGATGCTCAGAGATGTTAGCAATATTTCCCATTTACAAATAATATCAGGCATTTTATAAATCTCCTTCATACAAGTCATTAAAAAAACCCAAGACATTCTAAACCTTTACAAAAGCACTCCAGAAATAGTTCCAAAGAGATCCATTTCCATGACAAAACATTAGAGAAGAACTCCATGGGGATTAGCATCACAAACAAAGTTTGAGGTTGAAGTGTAGTGCCTACTTGTGTGGAGCAAGATTAAAGAGCATGAAAAAGGGATTTGAAAAGAACGTGGAAGTTTCTGTGACAAGACTATGCCCGATGGTTTTAACCTGTCTATTTGAGAATGTGGTAAAGGGGAGGGAGTGGATGCTCTTGAAATTAACCCCCAAATACACTGCACTTTATGCAAGGCAATTTTTATTAAGGTAATGACTGTATCCTCAGAAGGGAGTAGAAAAGGTTTCTCAGCATGCTGCACAGTTCAATGCCTGTGCAGACTGCAGCGCTTAAAAGTCATATTCTGACACCTAAAAGGTATTTTCTGGGGAGGTAACATGTTGTGGCAAGTTAGCTGTTCCTTCAAAGAACAAGAAATTAACTTTCCTGGCATGAGGCAGTTTGGGAAATCTCATGCTAGACAGTTTCACTGGGGATTGGGGATTTCAGAGCTCCAATCCTATCCCAGTACTTTGAAATATACACTTCTCTAATTCACCTTTACCTATTCCTCTGTCTACTGTGGTAAAAGATTTGTAAGACCTCTCATGTAACAAAACACAAGCTGAATAAACATTTCTCAAATCTGCTGTGATTTGAGAAGTCCAGAGAAATGGAAGGGGAGGGCAGGTGCATGAACATCTCCATGGATGTGGATTTTCATGGAAACAGTTCAGGGGAAAGAAATCTTAATCTCTTTACAACTTCAGCCTAAGTCTTCTGCACATATGCAAGCAACAGATTCCCCTGGAAGGGACGGGGACTATACTTAAGCAGTACAGCAACAGTACTCAGTATCTCTCAGCCTGCCTGATACGGTATGAACTGCAGCATGCCTAGTTTTGCTGTTTGTAAAGTTACTTGCAGCCATTATTTCCACAGGAAACAAAGGCTACCAGAAATGCTAATGCAATAAATGTCTGATAATATGCCTCACCCATGGTTCATGTCTCTAGTCTCTCTCCAAATGTTATGATTCTGGTTGTACTGTACCATACACTATGGACACGCGTTCTCGAAGGTAGCACTAGCAATCAAGCGCAAGTTGCTAAGGAGACACCTAAAACATTGCATTACGTCCCCTTGTCTGTGGCATACTTCAGAAAACAATGTAAGAGCAGCAGTAAAAACAAACATTTCTTTCTAATTTTCTAGATGTCATAATATTTGCCAAAGCTGCAAGGAAAAGCAGATTACCTGAAACAGAGAGAAAGGAGTTAATGGAAACAGAGGCAGATGGAACAGCAAGCCTGACCCAGCCTCCAAATCATTTTGTACAGAACAGATAAAGAGACAATGTGCAAAAAATAGACATTCACATTTTAGCAGTTAAACTTTTATTTTACCTTTTTAAAATTATTTACTTTGTTTTTTCTACAAAAGGCAGACATTGATTGTTGATCTGCAATTGTTCTGAGTGCGCGCAGAGATGCAAAAAAGGGTTATTGGAGGATGAAGGACAGGGAAGTGCTCTGACTATACTTTCACATGTCATGATTAAGGTGGCATTAAAGCTTAAGTCCCAGTAATAATATTCATAACAGATAGTTTCCTTCCCCGTACACTGTTCTCAGTTCATATCAATTGTGTTGAAAACCCATTCGGTGAATTTCTTCAGTTTCTCAGTTGCATTCTGGGATTCCTCCTGTAACCTCAAGTTGTCTTCCCGCAAATGTTGCACTTCAGCCTGAAGACTGGCCTTGTCCTCTTTTTCCTTAGGCATGAGGAAAAATACAGATCTTAGTGGAAATTTTAGGTTATGCTTCCTACCTGTATAGAGAGTCAAGAATCTCTTAAGAGAGCATGGGATAATA
>VYZW01043996.1:2935-15241 GCA_013401315.1 Balaeniceps rex
TGAGATTGAAAAGAACAACAAAAATTGTTGCTTGCCTTCAGATAGGGAAAAATACAGACAATGGTGTTCAGGATGAATTTGAAAGCAATGTGATTCCAATCTATTGTGTGATTGCTTTTTAGATGTTTTATTTCGCATATGGTTACTTTCTGTCCAGGTAACTCAGACAGATGATATGTCTACTAAATCTATAGTAACTATACTATGCTTCTGTACAGGATATCCTGGTGCTTGAATTTTCCCAATGTGCTATATTTTTGACCTTCTTTCAAATCAGAGAATTATAAATTGTTCTATTCAAATTGGTCTCTTTTTTTTTTTTAATCAGCACAATACAAGCACAGGATTTTGCATTTGGAAACAATTCTAATCTTATTTGTACTATTTAGTGCATGAAAAATGGTGGTATTGTATGTTATTCTGTATAGTGCACCTTGCAAACTGTACCTGAGCTTCTAGCTCATATTAGGGTTTAAATGCATTCCTCTCTTGTGTGGAAAGTAAGAAAAGGAATAGTAGAAAGCTAACCAAATACACAAATGAAAAAAAATTTAAAATATGGAGAGTATTTGAAGTAATAAGCTACAGGGTTTAAAGCAATATACTATCAATTCATTAAGTCCTCTTGATGTGGATGTCGGGTGCATATAAACAGAATGATCTTGCAACTAAATATTGCTAAATTAATGATTATTAAATTCTAAGACCCACTATATATAATGCATGTATAAATTTTAGCTTCTGAAAGTTTGTAATGAATTTCAAATGTGCAGAAAACATAAGGTCAAAAGTTATAGATGTAATATAAAGTTATAAAGGTACTACATAAAAACAAAGCCAAAGCACTGTTTCCTGTAGTTTTATGCTTGTGAAGTCAAGCATGCCAGTTTTCACCTTTATCACTGATAATCTCATTTTATATGTGTGTAATTCTACATAGTAGGATGCATTCATTCAAGAGTTGTCCTGATTCTTGAGTAGAAACTTAGTATCTCATTATTCAAATTGTGAACTTCGTTGGACAAGCACAGAACATGATGTATTTATGTATCTTGGTTTTAAACTGCCATTTCTAATGCAAACAATAAGATATTGACATGGTATTTGCCTGATAAGTATATGCCTTCTACATGAATATTAGATATACTTAGCATGATTATTTGTCTTGTCTTTTAGCAGAAGTATAAGCAGGTAAGTCTTCGTGTGTGCTACACTTGCTTTAGTGTGTGAGCTTTCCAAAACAGCATGGCTTTTGCTTTGCATTTAGTAATGTGCCCCCTACACTAGTGTGCCTTGGAATTTGTGATGGGGAGGTTTTTTTTTTTCTGTTAGAAGTTCCACTTTTATTCTGCTTGTTTACCTCGTTAGAAAAAGTTATTCTCTTTGTTCACGTAGATGTTGTTTCATCTTGTACAGTTACGTACTAGTTAGATTTCCCCCTGCTTTGGAGTGAACTACATAATGGAAAGTGGTTTTATCTCATTTGGGAATAACATGCGTTTGATAACCAGTGTGACGAATCTTCATCCTAGAGCCACAATACAGTCAATGAATTAGACAAAAATCTTTCCAAGAGAAGAATTCAGCCAAAGGTGTATATATATGCAATGAAACTTCTCAGTTTGCAAAGTGAAAACATGGCTTTCGTGTAACAGTTAATGATAGTATGCTACAATGATGACAGTTTCACATGGAACACTTCTTTGTGAAGTCAAGCTTGACTTTGTTAAGCTGCCAAAAGGCAAAGTTTTCCTTGTCTTCAACAGGCGTTATGAGTTACGAAATCGATCTCGCAGTATACCTTTATTCCAAAGCCAGTAACTGGTCATTTTTTAAACCTTGTGAGCTGCTATGTCGACTAGTAAACATGAGATGTCAGGTCTACAACTGTAACATTTTGAGGGTGTTTTTTGTCCTGTAATGTGAACAGTAGATTCTTCTGAAATCCTCTTTGCTAGGCAGATGATAGGAGGGATGTTCTCTGATGACAGTAACCTTTACTTTTGGCCATACTGTCTTCAAGACTCCCTTCATTGTGTGGGAAGGCAGATATTGTCCCGGGAGAATAGAGTTCCTACCCTTGAGCCATGCTACCTTGGACAAACATCTGTTGTGCAATCTGCACATGTGCATTAGTCTCAGTAACTAACGTGGAATGATGTTTGTTTCCAGTGATCTGGGCAAAAATGTGGAAAAATGCAACTTCCTGAGCTAGGGAACGAAAGCATCATATTTAAGATATAATTCTGTGGTTGTCTGAAGTTCTTGCTGAATATTTCTGGCCCAGGCTTTCAGGGATAAAAATCTCATGTGGTAGCTCCACTCAGGTCAGCAATGTTGTTTTATACTGGCTGCTTCTGAGGAGTCCAAAGTTGAATAAGAATGTTGTTGTTAGAGATTAATCAAATCTGACAGGTGAAATAAATATGTTAATTTCAATGAGTTGATGAGTAGTTCTGTTTTTAACAATAAATGCTTAACTACCTTATTGTCTGATGTATTTACCCACCCAATTTTTCAGATTGTCTGCTGAGAAGTCAGAAGATGATTCCATCAGTGCATAGAAAGTCTGCAAAATGATATTTTGCCTAGAAAAAAACAACGATTATATTTGACTCATTACAGCATATTTGCTTGGTCCTTAGGGTTAGTCTTCTACATATATTGGTAACAGTATCTAAATTAAGTTATACATTAGGGAAGGTCTAAATCTTGAGAATGTTACTTCTAGAGCTGGAAAGTTCATTTTTATTGCTTTGCTCTTTCTTGCTAACCACTCAGCACTTTCTTTATATCACCTGATTTTTTTTTTTAGTGGAAGATGTAAAATCAAACAATTTGAAGATGGATCCTTTATCCAACTTGAATCAACATAGTGCATAGTGCCACTTCTTTCTCCATGATGTTATGTCTGGAAGCTCCTCTTTCTTCCTAATTTCCTACTGTATATACACACAGATGTTGTGACAGGAGGACAGAGGACCTGGTGTAGAATTAGGCCTGCTTGTAAAAATAATACATGGCCAATTCCTGTATCTCTGTAACAGATTGTTTACTAAGGAAAGAGGCAAGAGATTACTCCAAATGGCACTGATTAAGCAAGTGACAGGCTGTGATTTCTGCTTTTTTATTTTAAGTCCATTGCTGGCAGGACTGTTTTATTTGTCTGATGCAGCCTATCATGTGTATCACAATGTCTTTGAGGAAAGAGCTGATGCTATTGAGGTCTATAAAATGAGTAAGCTGTAAGCTTGCTAATTCTTGATCTGTGTCCATAAGCAACAAAAATGCAAATAAAACCTCTCAAAGTGTGTATGAATTTGGTAAGTGATAAAAGGAAGAAAGGAGGAGAAATACACATCAGAATGAGAGCAGGGACAAACCTTAGTGGGTTTTTGATCTTTCTTCCTAGGCTAAACATTTAAGGCCAGCCACTCCCAACAGCTGGTTCAAACCAGAAATTGTAGTTGAGATGTGCTTTACCTGTGTTAAGTGACACAGCCTTTGGGAATGGGTATGTGGCTTGATTGACAAGCAAGAGTCCTGTAGACCTGCACTAACATACTCTTGCAGTATCAAAACCCACTCTTGAGGAAGAAGAAGAAACAATATTAGTTAAAATGATAGGCACAAGTGAGCTGCTTGCTGAGGTCCCTTGTAAATTGAAACAAAAATTTGTATGAACTGAATAGAGTGTAGCATGGAGGATTTTGGAAGGGAGAGAGCTGCCTGCAGGGAATGGTTACAGGACGAGGGAAGCCCTGTAAGTTACCTCTGATTAAGGGACATGCAGCTGTAAGGCTGCAGCCTGTGGCAACTGAGAGTTCATTTGGCTGGGAAGGAACCCTCCTCTTGGCATGTAGGGAGACTTGTGATGTGAGGTTTTGGAGTTGTGGAAGTTTCTGATGCATCCTATTTCAGATGGCCTTGAGTCCTTCCTCTACTTGTTCCTTTGCTTGCTCCTTTTTGGATTTGGGTTGGTTTGGGGTTTTTTTTGGTATGCTCTTGTCTTTATGGAGAAGTCATGTCTGTTGGTCCTTGATTTCGTGTTTCAAACCACAATATCCTGGAGGAGGCAGGGGGTATTAACTTGTACACCCTGCTACTAACTGGAGTTGTCACATGCAATAAATCCAGTGCCTATTGATCATTCAAGGGGGAAAAGAGATTCTGGAAAGGAAGGAGCAAAGGTTCTGCGACCTTCAGAGACTTCGTATGCTTTACTAAGTAGCAGTGAGCATCTCCTGTGAGGGGGGAGAGTATCTACTATATGTGATTTGCTTTTTTGCTATCATTGTTCCCATGCTGAATTGTGCAAATGCTGTTTGTCTCTTTCTGGATTCTTCCTGGCTGCACTGGAGCTTTGCGAGAGTAAAGCAGATCACTGAACATAACTTTAAGCCTTAATTTTTTTTATCTCCAGCTGGTCTTATTGTTACGCAGCTTGTGATGACAACAACCCTTGGCCATAAAAATATTTTTCTGTCAAATACACCAGAGTTAAACTTCCAGCAGGAAAGAGAGAATTTGGCCAATAGACTGTATTGAAAGATTACGCCAACCTGGTCCCAGATAGCACAGTCTCAGGAAAAATGTACACAGCACCAGCTTTAGAAGCAGACATCCTGTTTTTGTTTTTCAGAGTTCTGTGGTTTAAAGCTGCCATGTTTAAAGCTCTTTACACTGTAAGGAAAAGCAAAAGTTAGAAATTCTATATATCAGCGTGGTTAAGCAACTGTGGTTGAGAACACATTTTGTAGCCCACTAAGGTCACGTAAAGGTAAATGTCAGTTGGTCTCTTAGCAGAAAGCAGTGTAATGCTGCAGTTCAGCAGTCATCACATCAGCTCTCTTGGGAGGAAACCTTTAGAAGGTGAGATCCACATACAATGATCATCGTCAGTGGTAATTGCCGTCAGCTGAACAGCTGTAGTAATAACTCTTCAGCTGGAACAGGCTGCCAGGGAAGTGATAGCTACACCTGTTCCCCACAGGAAAGTGGGGTCTTAATTACTTTTCATGGGTTGAGACTGAGACCAACAGTTGCTCTTCTTTCTGAGGCCCTGTCCACAACAGAGTCAAATCTTGTTAAGGAACTGTGGGTTTAATACAATTCTGGCTAAAACAATTCTATGCAGAAGTTTAGAAAGCATTTATGTGCTTCTGCTACATTCCTATGTATTAATTTATGTGTAATGTGGCTGTGAAAAAATGGCTGACTATTTCAGTTTGAGGTCTTAAAATGGTGTAATAGAAGCATAGAGATCTGAATGTGGAAGTGTCGTGGTTTCACCCCAGCCATCAACTAAGCACCACACATCCTGGTGGGATGGGAGAGAGAATCGGAAGAGTAAAAGTGAGAAAACTCATGGGTTAAGATAAGAACAGTTTAATAATTGACATGAAATGAAATAGTAGTAATAATAATAAAAGGCTATACAAAGCAAGTGAAGCACAATGCCATTGCTCAACACCTGCTGACCGAAGCCCAGCCAGTCCCCGAGCAGTGGCCCCCTGGCCAGCTTTCCCCCAGTTTATACACTGAGCATGATGTCATATGGTATGGAATAGCCCTTTGGCCAGTTTGGGTCAGCTGTCCTGGCTGTGCCCCCTCCCAGCTTGTGCATCTCCAGCCTTCTCAGTCAGTAGAGCATGAGAAGCCAAAAAGTCCTTGATTTAGTGTAAGCACTACATAGCAACAACTAAAACATCAGTGTGTTATCAACATGATTCTTATATTAAATCCAAAACACAGCACTATACCTGCTACTAGGAGGGAAATTAACTCTATTCCAGCCAAAGCCAGGACAGGAAACAAACAGATATCCACCATTCCAACCTCCAATTGTTTTTCATTCAAGCTCATAGTATGAAAAACAGCTCTTAGATTTTACAAGGGAGATCTTATCTGCAAAATTATTAGCAGTACAACCCAGCATTAGTATGTGATTGTTGCACAATGAAAGGAAGTGGGAATATCTGCTTAAAAAAACCGCACCTTATTATAGCTTATTGCCGTAAGCTATATAAGAACCCTGAGGAGGGGTGAAAAGATAGATCTGAGGTAAGGCAATGACTGCAAAACCTCAAGGCCTACAATGTAGCGCTTCCTTCTAACAGGGGAAACTGAGACTCTGAGGGTGAGAATCACAGAATCATAGAATGCTTTGGGTTGGAAGGGACCTTTAGAGGTCATCTAGTCCAACCCCCTTGCAGTGAGCAGGGACATCTTTAACTAGATCAGGTTGCTCAGAGCCCCATCCAACCTGACCTTGAATGTTTCTAGGGATGGGGCCTCCACTACCTCTCTGGGCAACCTGTTCCAGTGTTTCACCACACTCATTGTAAAAAATTTCTTCCTTATATCCAGTCTAAATCTTCTTCCTTATATCCAGTTCAGTTTAAAACCATTACCCCTTGTCCTGTCACAACAGGCCTTGCTAAAAAGACTGTCCCCATCTTTCCTATAGGCCCCCATTAAGTACTGAAAGGCCACAATAAGGTCTTCCCGCAGCCTTCTCTTCTCCAGGCTGAACAGTCCCAACTCTCTCAGCCTGTCCTCGTAGCAGAGGTGCTCCAGCCCTTGGATCATTTTTGTGGCCCTCTTCTGGACCCACTCCAACAGCTCCATGTCCTTCTTGTGCTGAGGGCTCCAGAGCTGGANNNCCCACCTCTCCAGCCTGTCCAGGTCCCTTTGGATGACATCCCATCCTTGTGGCATGTCAACTGCCCCACTCAGCTTGGTGTCATCAGGATGACTGAATCCCTTGCTCTTGGTGAATCCTGATACAAAAGAAATATCACAAATTAATCTTCAATGAGGAACAGAACCTTCTGTGAGGGTTGAGGCTTAATGAGGCAAAGAAGTTATTCATGTTTGTTGGGGTTTGTTCTTGCTCCAGGCTACCTGGAAGAACAGAGTACCAAAGCTGCTCCCCGCTTCACCAGAACGGGCATCTACAGAGATTGGGGGGGGTGTGGGCACTTAGGACTGCTGTTTACTTGAGTGGAAAATCCCACTGTTGTTGGTAATCCATGCAACTATAGTCAAAGGAAGACGCTTCGTGATTGGTCTTGGCACCTACCTTGTCTGATAAAAACAAGTTTAGGAACAGTGTTGGGTTTTCTTTTTTTCTAGTGGAAGTAGTTTATCATAGGACTGGCAGATAAGAAATATGACTAGTTTCTTCCATTGCCCACTAACACAGAAATTTTATACAAAGTGAATGGAAAAAACTGTAAAACTTATGCTAGGTCTTAAAGTTTACATTAGATATGCTCAAATAAAATGGCCCTTTTTAAGTTATTGGTCAGCATATGAAAAAAGGGATGTTAAATCCATCTTTCAGCTGTATTTCAGCCTTCTAGTTGTTCCCTCCATCTGTAGATGGCAGTGAAGGTTTTATGAAGGTCTCAAGAATATTTTTGTGTCCTTCTTCTTTGGCTCTGCTTGAAAATCCAACAGTCTGCAACTCTTGACACAAAGCATATTTTCAGCCTTTCTATGGTTTTGGTCTATCTGTGCAAACACCATTTATCTTCGTATTTTTATTATGACTTCCTCCTATAGCTTATTGCTTTTAGTCTTATTAAAGAAACAGTTCACTCTATCACCAGCAAATCTATCACACTGAATATTGTTAGATCTAGTAATTAGATAGTCATCTTTTGTAGGGTAATTGAATCTACTGAAAGATCATTAATAGTTCTTTTATTACTAAGATAGGGACAGCTAGTGTCCTTAATCATCAGCTAGATATATTGTACCACCTGTTGTCCTTTTGCACATGTTCATGGATTGTTTTAAAATACTGTTGTTCTTAATTTTTGAAAGCATGATCAGGCATTTGATGCGTCATGTAAATATTGCCTATATTGTCACTGGTGTTGTCCTAAGTATTGGAGAAAGTTGTGAAGCAATACTGGCCATCAATGAGCTAGTGAAGGGAATGGTATTATAAGAGGTAACATCACCCAAGAGAAGTGGGTTGGCTAAATGACAGCAGCAAGGTTGGTCAGAATACAGAATATTCCTGAAGATGTTACAGTTTGCCTACCATTACCGCATTTACATTTCATCCATGTTTTTGAAATGAACATAAAATGAAGTGAGAGGGCGAGATGAAAAACTAATAAGTGGGCAACCCACAGTAACGTGAAGGGAGAGCATTTATATGTATCTTATTTCCAGCTTTCTCATTGTGCTGTTGGCTCTTGATGATTATTAATACTCACTCTCAGGTACATCTAATATAGGTAGTACTAATGCAGCTAGTTCTGTCCACTGCACTTAAAAGCATTATTAATTGCTTCAAAGAGAAATTTAGATGAGAGTCTATCGTTTCTGAACTGAAAAAGTTAAAACAGTGAAAAGTCAACAGACAGTAGTAATTGCTGTTCTGGTTTTATGCTTTTTACCAGTATAAGACCTCGTGTTAAGTTACACTTTTTAGTACCACCTATTTTTGTATTGTCACCTCTAATTTCAAACTCTTTAAAAAGGCTGCTTCAGGATTTATTTTAGAACCTGAAGTATTTTTATTACCACGTCATATGAAAGCAAGGCTGGCATTAGTATAAACTGGTGCCATTATACAGTAACCTTTTCTAAGAATTTGACACTGATTCTGAGGTTCTTTTGGAGTATTTTTTGGTTTTTAGTCTGCAGAGTAATTTTTCAGAGAATTTTTGGTCTTCTATTTTTAAGTGAGGACATTTGGCCAGTGGAGGGCACTGCACTATAACGCAATGAGAGACAGAAACTCCCATTTCAGTTTTCAAAATCTGATTTGTCATTTCAACAAACTTACTTATAAACTTAATTTATAAGCATCTGAATTTCCCCAATGTTAAATTGGCAAATTGACACACTAAGGAAAAATGCTACATGTACTGGAACATCAGTTTAATGAGAAACTTAACCACCCCCAAAGGCTCAACTTGGTATTGTGGTTATACTTTCTTTTCTGGAAAATGAACTATTGTAACAGCCCACTGAAGGTTGTCAAAATATAACTAAGTGCATCTATCGTGTAAGCCTCTATGCATTAACGGTTCAGATCCGGTGGAAAAGTCTGAAATAAAAGGTTGTTTTGGAAACAGAAGCTTCTACAAAAATATGACATTTCATATAAGTAAACTTTTCTTAATGAGTTTTCTGATCATTTCACAAAATTTCAGGGTAGGGATAGAATTTTTCATGAAGGGGGTGAGATGACTCTGGGATGTATGGCTGCAAATATCTGTTTTGTGTAAGAAATAGTTTACCAAGAATATATGTGTTTTAAGATCAAAGGAAAAGACTTATATTTGTGGCTTTGTTTTACTCAAATTATTATTTATCAGTACCGAGTTAGAGAATGGAAATAAGACAACTAATTTGTTATTGAAAAGGTTGCGAAGAGGTAGGCTGGATTCATAGTCTTCAATATTGGCATGTTTTGGCTGTATGTGTGGGGATGAAACTAGTAAAGGGAAGAATCCTTTTATAAAGGCTTTGTTTGGGCTCCATAATTTGTTGAGGTTTTCAGTTAAAGATTCATATTACACCTCGCATACTTGTGCCCATTGAGCTCCATGACGCTTGACAATATTGATAACTGCATTTCATCTGTGCTGAAAGTTTCAAAGATGTAATATTAAAGTATGTTATTTGCTGCAGATGACAGTACAACCCTTCTCATCAGATCACTTCAGTCTCTCATTATTACACAAAATAAAATAAAGTGCCAAGCATGGTACTCATTTCTCTGAAGAAAAAAAAAAATTGGTGGAAAAACATGATGATTGCAATGCACAGAGAAGTGCGAGTTTGTCCTTTACCATGGCACAGGTAGAAACAAATGAGCATATGTTTTCTTTTGACCTTGATCTTGTGGTTTTGCAATAGTTTCAACTTTAATGTTTTTTATGTGAGACTATATTTAATGTATATGAATCATATGCATATACCTATTCCAGTAACAGGCACTTCATTGCGTTCATTGTGTCCGTTTGTGTAAAGTATATTGAAGGAAAGGGAAAACACAGTGATAGGACTTCATGGTGTCTGCAACTAAAATACATAGGTCATTCCTGATTTGGTCTAGCTCCACCCACAAGCCACATCACAGCCTGTGTTTTGTATTGGCAGCATTCAACATAAAAAATACTTCAGAAATTGCATATACTAGTTGTCCTTCCTTTTTCCTTCTGCAGTTGCTTCTCTGGGCTGCTCCTGTGACAGAAAGTAAGGCAGCCCACCTACCAACTCAAATCAAAAGCCCACCCCTGCTGGTGGGGAGTGCATAAGCATTAGTCGGGGGGAAAGAGTAAAGGAAATCTTGAAGGCATGAAGACACCATTTGTTTTCCTAGGAGTTTGAGTTGTGGCGGGGGCTGGGATAAAAACCTCTAACTTTCTCTCTAAGGCAGGGGGTATAAATTTTACCTTCCTAATAGCTGAGTATTTTACTGCTATACTTCTGAGCATTGTGTTGACAGTGTATCGTTGCAAGCCAGAATCCTGCCTTCTAGTTGAAAGAGTCACTTTTCATCTCCATAGCCTACTTTCCTAAGAAGTGATGTTGGCTGTGTAACATGTTCCTCCTACGGACATTATTTCTGGGGCAGTATCAGGCAGAGAAAATGCAGAAAATGGAAGTGAAAGTTAAGGGAGTTCAGTGTTGTTAATTGATAGGTTGTGATGAATGGATTAGGGGAGGAAGGGATAGGAAAGAAAATTTTATTACAGATGTGGAGAACAGTTGTTGAGTTAGGGAATGCTATTTATGGGTGATTTCTTTGGTATATTGTAACTAACAATATTATGAAACTCTATTTTAAAACTTTCAAAATAACCTGTAAAATTTCAATCATAAATTAAAATGGCATAATTTGTTTTTGATGTTTCATAGTGGAGTTTGAACCAAAAAAACCTTGGAATTTCTAGTTTATTTCTACCCAGAAAGCAGGTAGACTGTCCACGTACCCTAAGATAAAAGAATGAAGATTCTTTTTCTGTGTTTTTAAGTGTTAATTTGATTTTTACCAAGGGGTGTTGCAGTCTTGCCTTATTTGCTAATCTCTGTACAATCTTATTCTGGAATTACTAGTAAAATGCCTTTCCTTATTGAAATATAAATAATTTCATTTCATTTAGGTGGTTTTTATAGACTTTTATATACTACAACATAGTACACAATGGAGCAAGACATATGCTTACTTTCAATGCATTAAATTAAAATTACATTGGAGTTCAGGTGGTATGGCTGAGTTATTGAAGCTGCTTCTGTTATATGGGATGGAGTTAAGACTATGGGTCATTTATGACGGCTCCAAAAACACCTCTCTCATGAGTGTTTGAATTATGTATCTTTCAAAATATCTTACTGTGGTTTTTTTAATATATTTCAAAGAAAAAATCTTACAAGGAAAAATAAGTTCTTTAGTAAAAAGAATTGCTGTATGCGTCTTCATTTCATTATACATCTAAAAACAATACCAGTTTTTTTCGTTCGGTGAACAGTATGAGGCTGCTGGTCATTCAGCTGCAGTAAAAGACAATGTGCATTTGTCTCTGCCATATTGCAAATTTTTCACTAAAATCAAATTTAGATATTTTGCAATGAGCAGACATCTCCATCTAATAGAACTATCTTATTGTGTACAAGAGTGTTCACAACAACAAAAAATAGTGTTAATTTGAAAGATTATCTTATATCTGCCATGGCTATTTTCTTGGGTAACCCTACCCAAATTGAAGTAATGTATTCTAGGCCTGATGTTTCACTTATTTCCAAAATATATAGTACTTTGGTTTTATGTTGATAACATTTTGCACAAAGTTTTAAAGCAATAACCAAATGCTCGTTGCTAAATCAACACACAATTGAGGTTAAATACTAGTTACCTCTGTTTCTGTGCTTGGGGGGTAATAGACATTGTTGCAGCCAGTGTTCTGCATTGCAACTAGTGTACATCTGTTTAAGGCTGATACATAAAAGCTGATAGATAAAATTGTTGCTTTGATCATTTGACTACTGTGTTAACCTCAGTGTTTGGAAACTTTATTTTAATAAGTTACTTTAAGGAAATTTAAGTGATAGAAATTCTTCAGAACCTGGTGGTTCCTTATGGATTTCTCAGCTCTGACACTTTCACAGCTGCACATGTAAAATCTTTCTTTCTATAGGCAAAACTTGATTAACTCCAAATGGGACAATGAAAGTTACTTTTCAGGTTGGATACACTGAAATAGATGCCAGACAAATAGCAGTGCCAGTTGCTTGTCTGCTTTTTTTTAGTGCATTGTAATTCGGAGAAGCAAT
>VYZW01044000.1:0-19426 GCA_013401315.1 Balaeniceps rex
ACAAGGGAAGAGCTACGTATGTCGTCTATCTGGACTTCTTTAAGGCCTTTGACACAGTTCCCCACAACGTCCTTCTCTCTAAACTGGAGAAGTATGGATTTGATGGGTCAACTGTTTGGTGGATGAGGAATTGGTTGGATGGTCACATCCAGAGAGTAGTGGTCAACAGCTCGAAGTCCAGATGGAGATTGGTGACAACTGGTGTCCCGCAGGGGCCCATACTGGGACCAGTGTTGTTTAATATCTTCATCAATGACATAGACAGCGGGATTGAGTGCACCCTCAGTAAATTTGCAGACGACACCAAGCTGAGTGGTGTGATTGACACACCTGAGGAACAGGATGCCACCCAGAGGGACCTGGACAAGCTCGAGAAGTGGGTCCATATGAACCTCATGAGGTTCAACAAGGCCAAGTGCAAGGTCCTGCACCTGGGTAGGGGCAACCCCTGCTGTCAATACAGGCTGGGGAATGAGTGGATTGAGAGCAGCCCTGTGGAGAAGGACTTGGGGGTACTGATGGATGAAAAGCTGGACATGAGCCGGCAATGTGCGCTCGCAGCCCAGAAAGCCAACTGTATCCTGGGCTGCATCAAAAGAAGCGTGGCCAGCAGGTCGAGGGAGGGGATTCCGCCCCTCTGCTCCACTCTGGTGAGACCCCACTTGGAGTACTGCGTCCAGCTCTAGAGTCCTCAGTACAAGAAAGACATGGACCTGTTGGAACGGGTCCAGAGGAGGGCCACAAAAATGATCTGAGGGCTGGAGCACCTCTCCTATGAAGAGAGGCTGAGAGAGCTGGGGTTGTTCAGCCTGGAGAAGAGAAGGCTGCGGGGAGACCATGTTGCAGCCTTTCAGTACTTAAAGGGGGCTTATAAGAAAGATAGGGACAAACTTTTTAGTAGGGCCTGTTGCAATAGGACAAGGGGTAATGATTTTAAATTAAAAGAGGGTAGTTTCAGACTAGATATAAGGAAGAAATTTTTTATAATGAGTGTGGTAAAATACTGGAACAGGTTGCCCAAAGAGGTGGTAGATGCCCCATCCCTGGAAGTGTTCAAGGTCAGGTTGGGCGGGGCTCTGGGCAACCTGATCTAGTTGAAGATGTCCCTGCTCACTGCAGGGGGGTTGGACTAGACAACCTTTAAAGGTCCCTTCCAACCCGGACTATTTTATGATTCTATGATTCTAAGCTACAGCATGGGGAGTGAGTGCCTGAGCCCCTGGCATGCCAGCTGCTCCTCAGAGATGTCTCGTACTTGCTCTGACTCCACACCGGATGGCAGGTAGCTTAGCCTGGGAGGAGATAGGGATGAGCTTCTTCAGGTTTGCTGGGGGCTGACCACTGGCGTAGCAAGAGGAGAGCTGGTGTGATACACACACATCCTAACATACCTGGTGGTTCAACGTTTCTGCTCCACCACCAGCCGTACACATCACTACAAATGAGAGCCCTTCCTTTTCCCAGCTCCCTTTTCTCTGAGAAAGAAAGCATAAAAGAAGAACATTCACTTCCCAAACAAATCCTCCTTACTTATTCTTTTGCAGTTAATAGCAAATAATGACGGTGAAGAGAGTACAAAATACCATTGATACAGAATTTAAAAAAAAATAGGTGAACATATTTGCATTGAATTGTGTAATATAGATATATGCAAAATATAATTTTATTTATGCAGCTGTAAGAGGCACACTGCATATGTCCATGATGAGACCAAATGTCACGTTACTTTTTTTATCGTGTCTATTTTAAAATATACATGTGCGTGTGTTTCTATACATATATAGGGATAGATCTGTACAGTGCTCAGTAACACATAAATATCGAGAGAGATACACACATGCATTTATCTTTGGTTTTATGGTATCTTATTTTTTTTCATCAATGATACATTTTATTACTACTTAGGGAACACTGCTCTTGTTTCAATTTTCTTATAATTTTAAATATCTCTTCTGCTTCCAGTTTCTGTCTCCTGTGCAGCACAAAACTAGTCTCCAGAGGATACTCTCCTTAAAAGATGAATGTACAGCAAAAGGAACAAAGCTATTTAATAAATTAATCATAAAAAGATGGTTAATAGTCAGACACTATTAGACAATATGTTTGATTTGGGACACTTTTTCCATGAGGTTGTCAGATCTTTTCATTAAACATTTAAATCCCTCTAAATGAAGCGAAAGATCAAGGTCAGATTTAAAACTGTTTCATTCAAAATTCAAATGTTGTTTGACCTTTCTCTGCACTCAGTTCGTATCAGTCTAATTTTACTGGTTCAGTTTTATTATATTTGTCTCGGAATGAAGATGTTGAAAGCTTGGGTAATCCAGCTGGTGGATTATCTTTCACTTGTATCTTTCTTCCCCTTCTCCACTGTTTTTTAATAAGTTTTAAATTAAAAGACATATATTAAGTGATAATCCAAAGGCATCTTAAGGAAATTAATGTTACATATCTCATACGTTGAGCCGAGAACTGTAGGAATCATTTCACTTCATAAACTGTGATGACTGGCACTGACAACTTCAGACTTAGCCACCAACGGGTAATTGCATTTGTGTTTCACAAAGACTGCAAAAATTACCTGCAGTGAGCTTTCTAGGATTATTAGAAGTAGCTGTCTCATCACTCAAAAATGATGCTCACTACTGTATTTTATAGATTGCAGTCTACAGTTTTAAAAGTCTTTCCAAGCTGTCTTTTATTTTCTCTTTTTGAATCACAGCATCACCCATTCACGTATTACTGAATATCGATACCTGATTACAACTCTCCTTGCTGTTTCTTTGAATGACGACACAGCATCTTAAGAAGCTTTGCTTTAAAATAGGCCAGAGAGGTGTGATCGCTTAAATTCCCAGGCAGGGCAGCCAGGGATGGCAACATTATGCCGGGGTGTCAGGAGGGTCTAACTGTTCTGCCTAATGTGTCTTTTCATCAGTTTCTGTTGCTCTGTAGACAACTGATGGTAAAGACAATGTGAGAAATATGCACAAATATTAATGCTTTCACAACCTGTTTTAACATGCTGGGTTTACTGAGATTTTGGGGCCCTTTTCTTTGATGGGCGTTGTTTTCTACCTGCCCTGCAGCCCACCATGAACATTTCTGTAGTATGACTTTGCCTGTTCTTTCTTTTGTTTCACCTCTTCCTAATGTTGTCACTCTCCAGTTTTCTCCAAAGCAAAGTCCCCTTGTCTGCTGGGTCCTTTAATTTTCACTCTCACTTGTTGCAGAAGGTCTTAACAAGATTTTCTCAGGTCTATTTGGGGAAAAGGGAAATTCTGGGGGGAGTACTACCATCCTGATTTGCTGAAGGGTTGGCACGGACAGCAAAACTAACATGTTCTAAAAGATTAAAAAAAAAAAAAAGAAAAAAAGGTACTTTTTGTTTATTGAACAGATGAAAAAGCCAACTACGAACTTGTTTGTGACACAGCATGGTAGCTATTTCCTGTATTCTGAGTTTTTTCATTCTTAAGAAAGACCGCCTCTGTGCCATTTCAGCAGTGTAATGGCTCTGCATTGAAAAAAGAATTATTTCAAGAAATTGATAGATTTTTGTTTGCATTTTATAAAAAATATTGTTTTCTCTGAAATCACTATCAGCAAGGGGGAGGGTGCAGGTCTGCCTGGCTGCTGAATGGCAGCTGCCCAGACTGGCAGCCCAAGCATGCTCTAAGAAAGTTTCCCGGAGAGCCAGGGAACCAGGATCGCACTGCTGCGTCATCTCACTCAGCCAGCATGAGAAGAGATTCAGCGGATGCTTAGCTGCTGGCAATCGCTGGAAACCTACAGGAAGTTTTGGGGATGCTTCTTTAGCTTTCCCATCTCACAGAAACTTTTCATACCTGCACGATTGCCAAATAACGTGACACAATTATACACACAGAGAGCTTTTAAAGTATGGTGTCAAAAAACACAGTTTACAAAACCACCTAGTAAGAGATGGTGGGGCTGACCTCCTTGAGTTTTAGACCTGCTCACGCCGCTCTTTTCATGTGGAAGGACTTGAGACTGAATATGGAATCCAGCTCTAACTATTCTGTATTATACTAGCGAGATGAAATTGTTAGCCTTTGTTTGCAACTTGTTCTTATTTTGAAGCAGATTTTTAAACTAAAAGTGGAATGGAAACCAGGACTAAAAATCTTTTCAAATACCTGAAGGAAAATGTGAAGTTCATTTTTTCATTATTTCCTATCTTTACATGCATGTGTGCAAAATTCCTGTTTCTTCTTCTCAGCTGGCTTTCCCTTTCAACAATTTTTGATGTTTAAATATTGTCCAATCCATCCAAATGGAAGACTACCAGCCAATCATCAAAATGCAATACTGAGATGATAAGTTTCTAATGGCAAAGTTTGAGGTGTTTATGTACCAAAACAGTCTTCCTGTGTGTACCAGTTTACAGCCACCTATTGCTACACTACTATTCCTCACAGCCTGTGATTAGTTGATATTTGGGATGTGTGTTGAAGCCCGTGTCCATTGCTGCACTGTTACTGAACTATTACCCAAGCCAGTCTGACTGAAGCCGTCATGTGGTTATATTTATATGTTTACGATACGTTTAAATATTTACAATGAAATTTAAGTGTCTTCTGGTGGAGAAGAATGTCATGTAACCTTCAGATCCTTTTGCATATGTCGTGGTTTAACCCCAGTCGGCAACTAAGCACCACACGGCTGCTCGCCCACCCTCCCCCCGCCACGGTGGGATGGGGGAGAGAATCAGAAAAAAAAAAGTAAAACCCATGGGCTGAGATAAAGGCAGTTTAATAGGACAGCAGAGGGAGAGAAAGTAATAATAACAATAATGATGATAAAAGAATACACAAAACAAGTGATGCACAATGCAATTGCTCACCACCTGCTGACCAATGCCCAGCCAGTCCCCCAGCAGCGATCGCTGCCCCCCAGACAACTCCCCCCAGTTTATATACTGAGCATGACATCGTATGGTATGGAATAGCCCTTTGCCCAGTTTGGGTCAGCTGTCCTGGCTGTGCCCCCTCCCAGCTTCTTGTGCACCTGGCAGAGCACGGGAAGCTGAAAAGTCCTTGACTGGTGTCAGCACTACCTAGCAACAACTAAACCATCAGTGTGTTATCAGCATTATTCTCATCCTAAATCCAAAACACAGCACTACGCCAGCTACTAGGAAGAAAACTAACTCTATCCCAGCCGAAACCAGGACAGTATAGCAAACCTTGCAGAAATATTTTCTAAACTCCATGCAGGAATTTGTTCTCAGTCACTTCAAGGCAATATGTTGTGAATGAAAGCACTGTCATATATCACGTACATGGGTCACAAAGCACTTTTCAGCTCCGAAAAGAAGGGTTTGGGTTTTTTCTTTCTTTTTTTTTTTTTTTTAACCAAATGGGAATATAATCAGTCTCGCTAGCGAGGCTGCTTTTTTATTTTATTTTACTGAGCCGTATTACGTACCCAGAATTGTTTCCATATGCTGTTAAATTTCAAGTAGGAATGAGGGGTAGTGGTGGATAAAGTGTGAGATCCCTGGCAGAATGCTTAACATCTGTTAAAATAAAATCAACAGCGTTCTGAGATGCGTACATACATTTATCAGTTGTGAGATTTGGAAATTGGCTTTGCTCAGGCTGGCGAGGCCACATTTGAAGACACTTTGCAGTTCTTCACCCCCAACTCTGCAATGGCTCGTATAGCAAAGAGGAGAATAGAGCATATGGCAATGAGAGAGATACAGGGAGCAGAAGATAATGGATCTTTGCAAGAGCCGGAGAAACTACAGCGACTTGACGTTTCCTGAGAAAGTAGGAAACGCAGCAGAATCTCAATGAGGTAACGGTCTGCAGAAGCCTAAGTGAGTAGCTATAAAGCTGGAATAAGCAAGTGCTAAACAAAGAAGCAAAGAAGTTAGGCAGCATTTCCTTATAAGACAGTGAATATAGCGTAAGAGATTCAGCTGTTAAGATCAGCAGCAGAAATGCCATTTAGAAAGTTTGACAGTTGGTAGAAGGGCATAGACAATAGTAAAGAAATAGGACAAAAGAAGGTAAACTTGAAAGGGTTGTTGTGTTTTCCCTTTATCTATTAAAATTCCCTTCCTTCCGTGGACAATCCATATGCAAAAATATATTTTAAAATATCTGGATGCTAACTGACATGCAGATTGAGAAAAAGCAAAGTTAATTAAGGGTGGTTAAGGAGTGGAAGGGGTTGCCCAGAGAGGTAGTGGAGGCCCCATCCCTGGAAACGTTCAAGGTCAGGTTGGACGGGGCTCTGAGCAACCTGATCTGGTTAAAGATGTCCCGGCTCCCTGCAGCGGGGTTGGACTAGATGACCTCTAAAGGTCCCTTCCAACCCAAAGCATTCTATGATTCTATGATAATTAAGTGTTGAGAACTGCTGTTGTGTTTTGATTTCAAGCAAATTTCTCCCTGAACTCTAAAAACCTGTTGTGCCCCTATTTCCTCTAGGTTATTATTCACATTCTTCTGACTTCTCTGTATGTTTTTTCCTACCACTTCCTTGTGAAATGAACTAAATCTGGTGCCTCTTGGCTTCCTTGCAGTTTAGATGCCTGTGCAATGCTGTGCACAGGGTAAACGGTGAGCTACTAGCTGCCTGGTATCTTCTTTAATGGTTGTATAAACGTACTGTGTTACCTCTGAAAACCTCAACTAGCTTAAACTCTTGTGCTTTAAGAAGCCTAAGCATCAGAAAACAGGGTGTTATCTCCAGGTATGGACCAAGCGTGGCAAGTCATGGTCTTGTGCTAATTAACATCCACAGAAGCTATTTGCGTTCATGTTTCTTCCAGGAATTCAGGTCACACTGGGGAATGCTGCAGCCTCGGCATTAGGCATTTTGATCTCCTCTTCCCGGCCTGTCTGAGACCGCTGCCGTCGGTGCTCCCTTCGTTTCTCAGAAGCCTGGTAACTCCTTCTCACTAAGCCTGCAGCACAGCTCATGTGCCAACAGTTCATCGCCCTGAAAAACCCAGCGTGTGTCTGAGGTCTTGCGAGTGGCCAGCCCTGAAGGGACCACTGCTCCCGAGCTGGCAGCACGGGCGGGAGCAGCAGGACCAGGCCTGGGCAAGCGGCTGCATTTGTTCCAGACCACGCTGCCCGCTGCGTGCAACACTGCGCTGTGCCACTGTGCTGGCTGGGCTGGTGCTTCCAGCTGACCTCTGCCCGCTGCGGACCCTGCGCCGAACTGTGCTCCTCAGGGAGCTGCTGCCATTTCTTTCCCTCTGCTGAGGTTTTATCACGCAAATCTAAGGGGAAAAACCCAACAAAATGGGCTTTTTGCAAATCTCTTTGGTCAAATCCAGTGAGATGCTGCATACTTACACACATTTTTGCCCTGACTAGCAGTCTGTCTGCCCATCCCACCAGGTCTTTCTGTCTTCCTTCCATTGCATCCAGAACTTGGCGCGGGTGAACTGCAGTATCCAGCACTGGAGAGGCTGAGACAGGCGAGACAACTTTATGGCCAAACTGTGCCGCAGGAGATTTGACGCAGAGGAAATTTGGCCACAATTCTGGCCTTTTGCTGCTTGCACATCTCTGTCCCCTTTCCATGCTAGCAGGTCCCTGCCAGTACAGTCTATGTCACAATTTTGTACGCTGGCAGGTCTTCAACTTGTTTGTTGTCAGGTGGAGTTTTTTTTGTTTGTTTGGGGTTTTTTCTTTTTGTTTTTCCTGGTGTTGCATAAAGGATTTTCAACACAGGCCAGGACAGACCTAGATTTCTGTAAAAAGGCTCTGAGATTTCTGGAAACTGCTGCAGAGCATCAAGAGGGCCATGATGGAGCTGTTATCTGTGCGGGTGGGAAGCAGTATTTAAAACAGACCAAAAAAACATCAAGGAAAAAACAAGATAGAAACATTTAATTCAGCCATATCTTAGAAAGTGTTATGCAGAGAGGAATAAAAAGTATCAGCACAAAAATGTCCATATTCATATGCACCCCACAGGCGTGGAGGTTACCCTGGTCTGGCCGGTGGCTAGGTGCTTATATCGCAGCACTTCTTCCTCATGCGAAACCCTGTTGTACTCAGTCCTTGCTGTTTCAAAATTAATGATGATTTTTCATCAATTTGCTTTACGTGCAAAAAAAAGTTTCTAAGAAATTTTTGTTTTATTTTCTTTCTCAGAGCTTCTCAATTAGGTCCAGCAACCCAAAGAAAAACAACTGAGAGTTTTTAGTTTTCTGTGCCTTGATTTCTCTCTTCCCCACCTCATCCCACTCCTCCCTCGCCCCCAGGCCGGATGATACCACTGAAAGCCATGAATTTTTAGGGACAACACTGTGGCAAATTTATCTTCTGTTTTAAGGTAATTAAATTTTAAGGTAATTATGCTCTCCCACCTTGCGAGTGGGAGAGCATAAACTATTTTAGGTAGAAAGCAGCTATTGGACCTAGCTCTAGGGACATGAAAGAGCAAAAAGACAAACACGTGCTTATTATTTTAAAATAAAAGAAGTTATGTTCTCCATTATAAAAAGTACTCTGTCAAGTATGACACTTCCCAAGCTCCTTAATTTAATTAAAATAAGTCACCCCTTACAGTAAATACAGCTATGATAATGGGAGTAAGAAGCTGAAGTATCTTAACTTTAAATGGATACTGTTCGGGTCTATAATAAACACTTTCTTTTTTAATTAATTGATGATCAGAGCAGGATTGAGTTATTTCTACTATTTTCTATCCTGTTTGTTATTCTGGACAGACACAAGAGCTGCCAGCTACTCTGCTTTTCCAGGATGGCTGGGCAAAATGTTGCTAACATTGCTGAAAAGGGTAGGCAAATCAGGTTGTGAATTTAGTATCTCTCCACTGTGGGTCTCGTTCAGTAAGTATTCAAGGTAGTTAGGAAAAAAAAAGGCACAGCATTTCAGTGTGACAACCCTTTCAATTACGTCTTACAACCCAGAAGTAAGCGAATGGCTCCAAGATAAATGCTGGCCTATCAAGCCAAGATTAATTTGACTGTCATTCTTTTTTAAGATGTTGAAAAGGCTGCCAAGCAAATAATAAAAATATTTGGAGAAACTTTTAGCTTTGGTCACACTGTCTGTAAATACCCCTGTTGTAAAAACCCTGTCTCTGTCTCTGTACTCGAGGAGATCCTCCTCTCCTGTCATCTGTGCTTCCTTCCCTCACCCACCACCTTCTCAGGCAAAGGAAAATCTGGGATGATGGAGGGTCATCAGTTTAGAATTAAATTTTGCCTTTCATAAAGCACTAAAGTATATTAGTGTTTTGCTAGTTCTGTTAGTAATTTCAGAGTGATTTTCCAGAAAACTTGTTATCTCCTGACGCCGGAGCCTTCCATGTATAAAGAAATGTGTGTAAAGAAAACGGATGTGAGAAGAGCAAAAGGTTTTATTTGTAACAATGGAAAGATGTCTAAGACTTCTTATTCCCCCCTCTTTAAGAGGCAAATTTTGTCCATAGTCAGAGCCACTCTCACAGAGGACAGCACAAACATTGATGGAGAAGAATGAGCTGGCTGTAAGTATCGTATGTGTGTGTTTTATTGAGAAATGTGCTTTCCTGAGAAATCAGGTTGGGGGTTTTGTTTCAATACTTGTCAGAACTGTTAATTTCTCTCCTTTGTTCACCACTGATTGACAAAGCTCCTGCAGACTTCAGTCAGACCTAATTCCTCCCAGGTGTATCTCCTCTCTGGAAGAGTTTTCTGCATTGGGAGAAGCCATCACCGTTTCCTGTCTATGCAAGTCTTTCACGTTATTCTTTTGACAAAAGCATGGCTCTCCTCCTGGTGCAGACGTTTCTCCTCTACCCCCTCCTTCATTATCTACTGACTTCAAAACGGTTTTCACGTTTCAGGTCCGGCAGGTTTTTTGAAGCTATTTGGAGGATATAGTTACATGATGATTTCACATTTTTTTCCATCCCAATTTCTAGAGCCTTTTCCAAGAGATCTCCTTTTCTGGGGATCTTCAGCATTCATTTCAGTTTCCAGACTGAAGCAGGCGGATCAGGCAGGAGTTACATCTGTCTGTCACCCTGAGTGTTTTTGTGTTCTGGGCAGCTCAGGAGAACTTTCCTCTGTAAAATTCGTGAGGAAGAGCTCTCTGTTTTATCAGTCTCTTACTTTAAAAATGTGGACTTGAGGATTGTTTTTTTCACCTCGCATACATGTAACTACAAACATGAGTAGTTTCTGTTAGTTGCTGTTGGATCCAGTATCCCAACAGATGTGAGGCTGCTGCTGTTCCATGTCTCCAGGTCCAACCAGCAGAGAGGCTGAAGCTGTACTCCCAACAATTCATTTTAATTTATATTTTACATATTCAAAATAATTCCTTTACTGTTTTAAAACATGGACAATATGATGATGGTATATATTTGCTTTTAAGCCAGTTTTATTAGCTACCTGATTAGGTTCCCATTAGGAACAACGCCTAAGTTTTTATATTCAAAACGTAATGTGTTTTCATGGCAGCTCAATCAGATCAGCCAGGCTGCATTTCTTCCATGCGTATTTGCATGTGTTCAGTTCAGAGCAGTATTGCTTTTTGCCTTCTCAGACAAACTCTAACCATTTTGACAGTTCAGATTGAGCCCTCTGAGCCATGAAAACACCAATGGACAGATTGCTGTTTTCTCTTTCTGAGAGCAATCTGCTCTCGCCCACAAAAAAACAATTTAGTGTGTTAAGGAGCTGTGGGAAACATGCAGGTTTTGAAAAATTGTCATTAAAAATTGTCCTTGTGATAGCATACTAAATATCTTGTTCAGTATACAGAGGCAGAGTTCCTTAAAAGAAGAATTTCTAACACTGTAAATATGGATCTTTGTTTTTATTTTTCCCCCAAAAGTCAGAAAAAAGCAACCTTCAGTGTATAACATTTCCCCACGACCAGCAATGGCTGTCTATGTGAGAAGGCGATGCAACTAATCAGTTCTCAAGCTGTGTCGTTGCTAAAAATGGGCAAATATTGAAAAGTCATTGTGGTGATCCAAATGACTTGTTTATGGAAGTATTAAAAAGAAGATTTTAAGTAGGCTTTGAGAGACATTTGGTTACTATTTATATATTTAGATTTTTCAGATGTGGTCACAATGAGGTGTTCACAGAGTCAGCACTAGACATGCACTGTAGTTGTGAATGAGAGGGCTGAGATGTCAGTGTAAATGGTCATATTTATGTCGTGAGACACTGCCTTTTAATGTGTTCTGCTTACATGCAATATATAGCATTTTTAATGTACAAATACATGTGATTGTAATTCTGGAAGTTCCAGAAAATTAGGACTTGTAGAAGAAGATTTCATTTTACACCTACTAGCAAACTATTCCACATTGTAGGCCAAATAACATATTAGACAAGCTAAAAGCAGAAGGAAAAGAAATTATACTACACTGATTCGATCTTTATTTTTCTTTTATGCCCCTCTAGAATCTGTGTGGAAGCAAAATAACGTCCAGGGAGGGGAAAAAAAAAAAGACGTGCCTGTGGTTAAAATATACTAATCAGAAGAAAAATCTTAATTGAAATTGCATTTTTTTTCCTTGCCCTGTTAGCATTTACTTATCAAAAGGAAAATCTCTAGATGGTGTGAAATCTGTGGATAAACATACTTTGCACCCGAAAATCTACGAGACAGATCCTGAGAGGGATCAGTTAAGGCTCTTGTTGATTTCACTGGGGCCAGAATTAAACTGGTGAGAAGAAACACAAACTTCTGAGTGTTCCAAAGTCCCTCCAAAACCCCAGTGATCAGGGGAACGTAATTGTAAACACCGAAAACCAAACATTTTAAGACTTGGCCAATATAATTGATTCATGCTGCATGGAATACTTTTTGTATTCATGAAATTTTACTCTGTTTATCTCACTTTGTTTCCTTTTGCTAAGGTGAAGGTACTACCTGTGTCCAAAGAAACACATTAATTTAGCAGGAGAAAACTGTCCCAGTCAATTCAAGGCACTCACCAAAAAACAAATTACAGGTTACTCTGCTTCAGAAAATGACACTGGGGAAACTGAATCACCCCATCCCATTCTGGTTTCCAAGTATCAGAAACGGCTCTTGATTTTCAGCCTGACAATCTATATTTGCAGCAAATTGGTGTGGGAGCAGTGCCAGTGAAAGCTGCTGTCAGTTTGGGATAGTTTCTTCATTAATTCATGATGATGACAGAGACCCTAGAGCAAATAGGCAAAACAAATTCTGTGAAGAGGAACCGAATGAATGGCACCATTTTATTTTCACATGAAACACCTTTCTTAGCATCAATTAATTCTCTGATGGGTTCATTGAAACTGTGGTGACAACAAGGATCCCATTCGCAGGCCAGGCTCGTGCTTGGAGCTGTCTACACATGGTGCAGAGGTCACCCTACCATAGCGTCACCCTAAATACTTTGCCTGTTTGAGCTGCTTTCTCTGTGAGGAATTTCAGCAACCCAGTTCCACTGGCAAAAAGTGCTCGCGGAAGGCAAATTTCAAAGTCATGCATTCAAGTTGTCATGGAAACCGCCCTCTAACTTTTTATGCACAATTATTCTTGATGGAGGCATATGCTAATCCAATCAGAGCAAAGGAAAAATGTTGTGTGGACTGTCTGGCCTGCCACAGGCTGTTAGTCTTGAAGCTTGGACACACGCAATGAACCCATAGAGGGTAAAACAATAAAACAACTGCTTAGAAAAGAGGTACATGCACAGTGAATTGACTGTCAGCTCTGGCCGGGTGCAGGGTGTTGGGACGTGCTCTCGTGTGACCGTGCTGTGCTGCTGAAGTCACAGCACTGTGATGTCAGTTTAGGGACGTGGTTTAGTAGTAGGGACATGGTTTAGTAGTGGACAGGTACGGTTGGACTTGATGGTCTTAAAGGTCTTTTCCAACCAAACGATTCTATGATTTTATGATTCTAACACCCCCCTTCCTGCAAAGTGCCTCGTAGCTGTTGCAAGTCACTGCGCTCCCTGGGGCCATTGGCAGCTTCATCCCCCGGGCACCAGTGAAGTGACTTGTGTAAAGTTGCCCAGGGGCTCAGGGCCAGATTGGGCAGTGGGACCCCTGCCTTCCCAGCCATGCAATGATGGTGCATCTTCTTTTTCAGGGGGAGCAAGGTGATGTTGAGAATTCCCCTCATTTCCCTGATTTGATTATTCCCCATGGACCTTTCCATAACTTTGCCTAAAATTAGGGCCATTAAAACCATGACGATCGCTAACAGGGAATTGCTTTCCACTCATAATTTTGAGAGGTTCCTCCCTTGCTGCTTCTGCTGTAGTGTGCTTTGACCAACGCTTGGCTCAGGCCTTCGGTGAAGCAGCAGGGGCAGAAGAACAAGCAGCTGAGAAGGGGTTCCGGAAAAAGGGACACACACTTTCGGGACCACTGTACATCACGGATGTCCTTTAGAAGGCTCCTACCTCCAGTTTCTTGTTCATGTTCTCTTCTTTCTTTTTACCAATGACCCTTCAGTTTTACCACCTCCAAGATCTGTGTGGCAGCAGCCTGAAGGGACAGAAATGGGTTTTATGGGTTTTTTTGTACTTTTTTTTACTTTTTTTACTTTTGCACTCTGTTATGGATGCTAATTTTGTTCTGTGGGCACAGAACATTGACACAGTACTGAGAACATCAGAAGTATCGTATCTTTTCTACAAGTCCCAATCCAACAGAGTTTAACGTACAGATATAACATCAAGCTTTAAGACCATTCTCATAGACAACACCTTATTCTTAAGCTACACTTCTTTCCTTCCACTACAATAAACCTGGGGCATGTCAGCCTCTGTAGATTGTTCTTGTTGAAGTTACAGTCCATCAGATAAACTGATGAGCTGTCCTCTGCTTTTCTGGAGTCTGGTGCAGAAGCTCTACTGTTGCCTTTGGATTTTGGCTTAAATTCTGTCCGTGGCTGTATTTTTTTAATTATAGCTCATTGTGTGTGGCACATATACACTGACTGCAATTTTCCTTTTACCTTTCTCCCAGCAACTCACTTTGTACTCTTCCATATCATTGCTGTCACTGACTGTCAGCATTGAACTGCATTCAGATTCTTACGGGGATTGATCCAGCTCTATGGCAAGCCACGGAAAAGCACACTGGATTTGTATTGCTTGGTGAATAGAAGTGTAAATTTCATCCAGAAGAAAGAGAATGAAATCTTTGTGTGATTTAAAGACCCTCCTCATCTTTTTATTGATGTCTATTAACACTTATTAGAAATAAGTCATTTTTCAGTGATATAGATAGGTAAACACCATGGCAACTCAAATTACTTTTATCTGGTGGGGACCTCAATAGAAGGCATATGTGTGTACATGCACTTATGTATAACAGAGTGGAGGTTTAAATGAAAGATATCATGTGACTCAAAACCAGTATAGGCCATTGAGTATCAAGATGATGTCAACAAGATGCAAAAAATGAGGCTTACATCAGAAAAAAAGAAAAAACATGGCCATTACCTTGCAAGGGACCTCTTAAAGGTCTCCTGTGTGCCCCTCCGCACTGTTAGCTTGAGAGGCCAGGCTCCCACCTCTGCCAGCTTGGGGATAGCTGGTGAAAACTCTGTGAGAAGATTTTGAACAGCTGCACAAGCGTGTGAGAAACCTGCAGTGTATTTTCTGATGTAGTTTTTCAACACAAAATACCTACTTTATTCAACTTCACCACAGAGAGGAGGATGAAGCCCATAGTTATATGGTCCTCACCACTCACCTCATGAATGAAATCAAAGGACAGGAGGTGGGTTGAGACCTTGTAGCTTTCCCCTGTGTGCTGTTTCCCCTGACCAGCCCAACTGGCCATTCGCCCAGCACTGGGATTTCAAGGACAGCCATAGAAATCCCTGCTGAGGGTTGCTGCACAGGCACAGGGTAACTCCTGAACAAGGATGCTCTGGCACCAAGGCTGGTGCTGGCACACGTGCTGTCCATGCTTAGTGCAAAGGCATGCGCAACTCATAAAAGTTGCACTCGGGGATGTAAAATTCTGGTGCAGATTAACCCCATTGTTCCCGAGGTAAATAGTGTCCCTGGCTGAACTTTTGCCTTCACTCTCTTTGATTCTGCACACGTTAGAGAGTCTGATGTAGATCTGTTACATCTGGGTTTTAAGTCTCGATTATTTGTTTCCTTTTTAACCTATCTAGAGGATAGGGAATAGAAAGTTTCTTTATTAGAAAAGAATACCTGGATTTTGTGCTTCAAACTAAGAAATAATTAAACCAAGTTAATGTCCAAACCAGACCTTCCTGAGGTTGGGGATAAGGGTTGTTGGAGGGGGAAGGTGTTAATAAAGCTTTTGGGTTTATGTCAATACTTGTTAGGGGACTGCCTAAGGAAGAATAAATGATCAGGTTCAAAATAATTTAAATAAGATTTATGGATTGCACGGCCACATCATTTACATTTATGTATGAATACATATAAATGCTATAATGGATGGCTAAATGACTAAATAGAGTCAAAGACAGAAAGAAATACAGAAGTTCGAAGTGCAGAAACCTTCAGAGAAGGAAACAATTCCTGACCAGGACAAAGAAATGAGTGCAGCCAGACTTGGAAGGAGATCAGGTGCAAGGAGATTAATTAATTGCCTGAAAAAAAACATGTGGCAAGACAGGGGTGGTGAAATCAGTGAACTACAAGTTAAGAAGATCAGTGAGGACCAAGAGGAGACCAGTGAGGGCTGTGGAGGAGGGTAACACTGGGGAGAAGCTGCAGATGCTCCCAGCAGGCGAGCAGCATCCCCAGCAGCAGAGACAGCTGCTGCTGCTCCAGACCACGCAAGAGATCCACCTGTGATGGATGGCACATGTGTACGTGCAATACGCTCATGAGCTCACTTGTGGTGGGCCTTCATATCAAATAAACCCATCTGGATGGTACACAAGTTCCATGCCTGATGCCGTCTTTGGAGTCTACTCCACCCACACTTAAATTCAGAAAACAGAAAAAAAAAATTCTCTCTAATAAAGCTTTTGTCTTCCTTTTCTTTCCTGTAATTGCATTTTCAGCCATCCATAATCTGGTCTTAAAGGACATTCTTTTATAGTTTTATCTGATTTCCACATAAATCAGTGGGAAAATTAATGCCTGCAACATTGCATTAAATCCCAGGCAGCATTGATTTTGGGGGGAGAGACACATCCCTCTGCTAGTGGTTAGGTCAGTTGCATTTTGGTTGTTGTGATTGTTCCTAATTTTTGTCCTGTTATGCCCTTGTAGTTCCCAAAGCTCCAGTCAGACGTAGAGATCCACCGTGTGTGTAACCATGAACCGAAACACTCATTATTTTTTTCTATCTTTTCTACATTTACAGGTGAGTGTTTTGTGCTGAATTCTGGCCAGATTAATAAGAATAACTTGAAAGGACTCCTGCAGCCTTGTAGGAGGCCGGTCATTTTTGGCCGGGCAGGCAGGAGAGGGAGCTATGTACTCGTGCTTGAGTCTGTCCTGGACAACTCCCATCCTTTCCAAGCTGGATGGCTGGGAGGGGAAAGGAAGGATGGTGCCAACTGAAATGAGTATTTCCCAAGTTTTGCTTCTTGGACCCCTCGAAAGGGGACTACAAACTCTGTGGCTCTGAAGTGGACAGCAGTTCTCAAAAAGTCATCACTCCTTGTCTCTACAGCGAGTGGAGTAGACATTGGGGTGTAATAACTGCTGTCGAGCTGTCCCAAGTAACACTCCCGTATGTCCCACGGGTGGTTGTTCTTCAGCTTCCCGTCTTCCTATGCCACAAGTACGGACGTCAAACTTGACCTTTGCAGACCATGAATGTACACAATAAGTGCTCAGTGACATATTCAAAATCCTGCCTTTTTTATTTAAAGTCAGTCATTCTGAGATTCTTAAATAGAGGCTTTGTATTTAATGCATGCTCAGAAGTTGAGACACAGAAAATCATCAGCTATTTTTGAAAATGTAAGTGGGAATACACGTTGCAGATTTTGCCCCATTCAGAATACCAGGACTGAAGTTAAACAGTCCGTTTAGTGAAGCAGTAGAAAGATACATGGAGGGAGCAACTTGACAGCTTTCATCTCTTCCAGCGCTGGAGACATCAGGCTCAGCTACACTCCACTCTGGGCATCCTTTCCCGAAATAAGGTGGCATGCTTCATTTTTTCTCAATGAAGCAGGATACTAGTGTGTAATCAGTCCTCATTACTGTACATAATGGTATGAGCAAACAAAGCCCTGCAGAGGAGCAGACTTGCCCTGGAAATCTTTAAATCACTGTATAGCATGAAATAAACAGAGAACTTCTTGAATATACCGGCTTTAAAGTGATGCAGTGCGTCATCAGACCCCGCTCTAGTGAGATCCACTAGACCCTGTCTAATTCATCTAACTTCATCGTAAAATTCATATTAGTGTGTCTGGCAACAAAATCTCTCAGCCATCAAAGCTCAATAAAATTCCTACAGTCGGTCCGTGAACAGTGGCCTGGTTTTGAGCCTGATGGACATCACTGTGAGGTCTTTTTTGATAACATCCTTCTGTACCCTCCTCACAAAATATGAATTTGTGGTTGTTGGGGCTAACTTAGTGTCTTTTTTAATGTTTTCACAAATTCCTCTATGGCCAAAAGAGGTTCAAACTTAGACTAAAAGAGCCAACTTAGAATACAAGAGCCATGTGCTGCAATAAACAGTAAACTTGTAATACTCACAGATATTTTTTGACCTCAACACTTATTTATTCGATATTATTTGTTGATTTATTATTTAGAATTGGAATATAATAGGATTCATGCCAAAGCATAAATCAGTTCATTATCATGTTTTATGCGACAGAAAGATAAATTATATTTTTTGAAGCAAAATGAAGTTCAACAAAATGTACATTTCTACACAGAGTACAAAATCTATACACAGTTAATTTTCTGTTTAAATGGCAAGTAATTTATAACATCCCGTTAAGTTAATTTTCCTTGGACTCATTCAGGTGAGGCTATACAGCAGAACCCATTGTTAAGATCCGATTTGGATGAGAGGAAGGCCCCCTTGCTTTCTAACCGACCTCAGACGAATCTGGGAGGCTAGGGGCGGCTAGACCAACCTCTCATTTCAAGTTCGATCCCTTTGAGCGAGATTATGACACAAACGAGGTCAGATGTCATGAGTCCACCCATTTATTAATCACTTGTGAACAAAGAGGAACAGCGACAGGAAAGAAAGGAACGAAGGAAAGGTGGAAGATAAAGAAAGAGTGCAGAATAGGAGAGCGCAACTAGTCACCACCATGGATCCATGGCGTTCCGGGCGTCCTTGCTTCTGGGGTCTTCGGTGGTGGGGGCTCACCCATGGGGTCATGTGGGCAAACTTTGAGACAAATGTTTCATTATTTCATCCCTCACACCCATGTTTTTGTATTTTTCATTGCTGTCTGAGAATTGTGGCTTGGTAATTCAGGGAGTGTACTCTGAAAAAAACTCAGGAATTCAGACAAATGGAGTTGAACAGAGCTGTTTAAGCCTGAGACAAAAAATTACCACAAATGTCTTTTTCAAATGTCACTTGTTTCAAATTGGCACAAACTTGCCTTCACAGCCTTGTCATATGTGGAATAAGAGAGTTCTCTTCTATCTTGTTCTGGGTGAAAATGTCTAGCTTCCCAGGTCTTTCTCTAGCCTAAAAATCTTCCTTCTTTTCATAGCTACATAGTCAAAACTTATCCTTCTGATAGCTGCCATAATACAAGGATTTAGACAGAAACTTTGCCTCTGAGGAGCAAATAAGGGTATTCTGCTTTTCATCTCCACCTTCTGAGACAACGACAGTCTTTCCAAGTGTTTCTGAGATCGCTTTGTACAACAACTCCTTTTCAATCCTCAGTCCAGACCTGCAGGACTGTTAGGGTCCTGCCATGGTGTGACCAGGTAATCAGGCACTCCCTCTTTCAGTAAGAGGATCTGAGCATGTGGGAGGGACTGCGTTCCCTGTTCAGCTCCTCAGGAGCTGTTTACAGAAGTAACTTTAATGACAGGTAAGGTCTCACCTTATTGATACTGGCAGTGCTCTGAGTTCTTCGTGCCTGAGACACGGCGGAGTCCCCACGTTTCAGCAGGTGAGTTATGGCTCCTACAGCTGCAGGTGAGAAGTCTGCATCTCCCCCAGCAAGTGATGGAGGGGGATGCGTGGAGCAAACAGCTTAAGGGCGCTGCACCTCCATGTGATGCATCTTCCAGGGCATTGTCCTTCAGACTGGCTATAGTCCAGTCCTGCAGGCTGAAAGCCTACTAGCAGGTCACACTCCTGGAGGCTGGCGTCGTCTGGAGGGAAGCCAGTTCACATGCTCACAGACCACTTTGTCATCCAGAGATTTTCTACAGAAATGCTTTACCAACCCAAACAAATGTGCTGTTACAGACACACCCCAAGTCTCCTTGCTGGTTGTCGTGGTTTAGCCCCAGTCGGCAACTAAGC
>VYZW01044007.1:7692-19370 GCA_013401315.1 Balaeniceps rex
AAGAAGAGGTCATCTCTTCTATGACTTCTCTCTACAAACCCTTCATTCTCATTAATATGCATTCCTGCTCCCTATACTATAGAAAACATAATCGTGCACCAAAATGACTGTTCCCTTTGAGCTTTGTCACCTCAGGCTTTACAGTGTTATTTCATTGTGGTTCTCATTTAAGAAATTACTCAAGTACTGTTTCTAAAAGAGGTTTGGAATGTTAATTAGGTCCATTTGGTCTGTGCCGAGGCCATCAAATTAATTTTGCTTCTGTCCTATGTAGATATGAATCTCAGCTTCCTGAATTGAAAAGGCTATTACATTATATACAACCCATTGTGTCCTGGAGCTTCTCTATAATGCATTTATAGTACTTATCTGCCCCAGAGAAATATTTCTGCTCATTCAGGATAAGTTTAAAGCACCTACTTTGCAGAAGGAGGCAGTCTGCTCTGTCTCTTTTTACTTCTGATTTGTGGCAAAGGTCTAACTGAAGCTAAACTGAAATAATAAATACGTTTTTATTTAAACCATAGGANGGTGCTCAGCCAACTCCTCTCCATGGAGTCGCTAGCATATGTGCTCAAAAGCATGGATAACAAGACAGTTTTGTGAAAATCTGCTGAAAGTTATTTTGGGTAGAAAAAACCTACCCCAAAACCCTTCTGTTACTNGCTTCAGAATTCCTGGGCATTTAAAACAAAATGAATAAGAAATTCTGCATTTTTAGTTCTAATAACAGTGCTTATTTTATGTAGAGTCCAGCATATGAACTGCATCTAAAATACTTTGCAAAGTTAAATAGTAACAGACAGGAGGAGAATTTGTGTCCTTGGTTTGTTTGAAGGAGGCAGGACTTGGTACCATTGGTGTCAGAAGTCCATTTTGATCCTACGAGAGAAATGGCCATGACATTAAAGCCACTAGAAGATATTATGACATGTTTGCATCCAAGGCCAAAAAGGATGATCATCATGAACAACTGCTTAAGAAATTAATTATTCATGCTAGCCAAAAAAGGCACATAAAAATGTAACCTGTTGTGTAAATGAATAAAATTACGAGTTTTAACCATTATTGCAACTTTCCTTGTAAAGGAAATCTGGAACATGGAGCTGTTGTGCATTTTATGAGGTAGGGAGGATTAGAATTTGTCCTCCTTTGGTTCACTTTTCCGCAGTGCCTTTGGCTCTGAGTAGCCTCGGGTGTTCATATCACTTGTGTGCACCAGCCTGTGCTTCACATCTCCGTCTGCTTCACATACAACCCATAAGTATCTCAAATACCCACCTAGGAAACCTAATTTGTTTATAAAGGTAATGTCAGTCAGGAAGGACAGATTTAAAATCTTCCTAAAAATTATCTGTCCCTGTGTCTGATTTGGGATTTACTACGGGGAGATAAGCAGTAATTGCTTGATGACACTGGGGGTTCTTACAGTTTAATTAATGAATGACTATAGATGCACTGAGAACCTCTGATAAAAGATACCCAAGACATAGAAAGTAGACTTGTTTTATTGTGTCATTGCAAGGACCCTTTCTTCAAATGAATGTCTCTGGGTTAATATAATTGTCATGATAGTCAATTACAAGTCCGTGTGGTTCCTCTGTAATTCTTTTTTCTTTTCTAATTGTCACCTTAGGAAGAAATTATTCCAGTTACATTTTTCACAGCCAAGCTGAAAACCGTAAGTTCAGCTTAAAGGAAGCTAATAAAGGAATGCAGTAAGATGATGCGGTTTTATGTGTGATGTCGGGAAATATAATATAATTAGGATTTTTCTCTCAGAGGGAGGAAAAATAAACGTGCTGGTGTGGAGCACAAAGAAGAAAAGTTTCCATTTCTGATATTTCAAGTGAGAAAGAGATTAAAAAAAAATCTGAGATGGAAGCACTTTACTGAGCTCTATACTAAGGGGACAAGTTATCCAGTGGTAGGAGATGTTAAATAGGAGCTTGTTACTGATGTCTTTTCTGGCCTTGAACAAGCCACTGAACTGTGCCTTGACTTCTTCATCAGCAAAATTAAATTAGGGATTGACATTTTGGTTCAGAATATTGTGATGAACATAGGTGAGTAAATATGAATAGTTTTTCAAACATGTTTGCCAGTAAGCTGAATTTAACCATCCAGATAATTGCAGCTGATATTAGTAGTACATTAGATCAATTTTATTGTGTATGTTTTCCTTTAAGCAATCAAAACCAAAACAATGTACAATTTGATTTAATGTCTGTGTGTCTTTTTCCCACAACCTTTGATGTTAATTCTGAAAACAAATTTGTACAGTTTCTTTTGGGGGATTCAGGGCTATGAGGCTTGGTTTTCCCAACAGCAGATGGATTTTCATTTCATTGTTCCATTTAATTCGTTGTTCTTACTAACCTGATCCCTGAAGGTATGCAGCAGTCAAGAATGCACCATTCCTTATTGCTTTCCTTTCCCGGTGCTGAAGTAGCCAAATACATCTTCACTAAAAGTTGTTTTTATACAATAAGAATCAAGGAAAAGTTAAACATTACCGCAGAGAGACTTACTCGACATAGGTAGGGCTGTCTACTAGGTGAGTGACCAGAGATGGATAGATGTCTTTAACTTTGTAAATGTTATGACGTTAGAAGTGTAAGATGAAATACCGCTGTGTCATGAGCTCAGTCAGCATTCAGGAGATGAACGCATCCATCATTGGCCTTGTGATTAAAAAGCATAAAGTGGCATAAATCCAATAAATTATTCCAGAAGTTTATGAGGTTTTTTTGCATCTTTTAAATATGAAAACTTACGGTTTCCTTGTGACAGGGGTTAAGAAATATCTCAGCGAACTACAGAGTAATAGATTCTCTACTTAAAAATTATGATCCATACCATAATGAATATATGGCAAAAAAAACCCCACAGCAATAAAGGAAGACAGCCAAATCCAGGGCAAAAAAACCCTGAAAACACGCCCAATAATACATCCAAAAGAGTACGTAATTATCAAAACTAGAGCATAAAAACTGAGCTGGCTCTAATGTAAGTAAATTGGGTGCTTGAGGTAATAGCAAGAACTTAGGTAAATGAATGCTCCAAGGTAAAGCTGTGCTGCTCTGCCACATCCATCTGTGTCCACACTGCCTCTGGTGATTTGTATTTTGACTTTTTGCTGACGACGCTTGAAAAGACTACAGTCTACCCAGCAGAAATCCGTTTTTCCTAGATCGTATGAGTGCAATGTGGATTTTAACGTAATATTTTCTGTGTGTTAGTTTTGGTTAGAAGAAATAAAAAAGTGCGTTAAAGATGTGAGAAGGAATCAGGGTGAAAGCTTACTAGGACCATCTCCAGGGCAATTCTAATATCTTTCATTCGAAAATCTAGAAAAAAATCCCAGAAATACCAGATTGTAGCAGAATGCTTTGACTTTTCATTTTATACTGTCCTTTGGCAAATGAAGGATGTTACCGTCATCCCCCAGTGATTTTTCTACAGCACTTTCCTGTTTCAGTTGCAGAGGAGCGTATGTATTTGTTGTTTGGGAAAATGTGTTGTTTAATGCCTTGAAAACCTTGTGTGATTTGATTATTTTAAATTTAGTGTCACTGCTGCAAAGTGAACTCCCTGGGCATTCCTCCTCGCCCTCTCCTCCAGGGCTGCTCCACGTAGCTCTCAGGTCTCAAGGCTCATGATGTCTAAGCCACTGGTCACAGACAACATCTCCAGCATCTCTGGCAGACACAAAAAAATTAAAAAGCTGAAATAGAGGTCAACAAGGTGTATTACACCTAATGTTGCTTGCAGCTTTCGGCAATACTGCCTGTGGCCAGTGAAGGGTGGTTACCTGGCTCATGCCTGAAGATCCTGAATTTCCCCTGTAACACCTTTGAGGAATCACACCTTCAGCATGTGTGGTTTTGTCCTCTCACCGGTAATGAGAATGTTTTCAGGGCTCAGCTTTAATAAAACAAAATGCTACACAATTGGAGCAAATCCCGTCTGGAAAATATATGAAAAAATTTTTCAACTGAACCAGTTCAGATTACTTGTGTACCCCCTCTGTTAGTCAGGAGGAGCATTTGTTTAATACTTTTCTTGAATTATTTTCTTGAATTCCTCCCACAAATGTTTTTTTGCGGGGAGGGCAGTGAGTCCCTCAATAAGCGTGTGGCTTCTTATGGATTTAGTTAGAAATACTGTTGCTAGGAAGCCTGTAAAGAAATACGAGTATGAATAACATGAATGCATCCAGTAGTCCTCAAATAGCCCTTCTATCCATCTGTCACGTGTCAACATTTGTTTATGGAAATATCCTTTCCCAAATGTCAGTCTACTTCATTCAAAACTTCACAAGTTTGCTGTAAAACTGTCATCTTCAACTATGCCGATGAGTCCAAATAACTCTAGTGCAAATAATAAGCTTTGACCTCAAGCAACGCACTTTTATTGTTGAGTTGCTGCGTTTCTCCTTTAGCTTTCACTGCTTTTGTTCAGCTATAAGTGTAATTTATTCTTTATTTAAATATTTTTTTGTTACAGATTTCATAACTGCAATTCAAGTGGTACACTGGGACAGGGCAAAGATTAATTTGATTTTAATTCATTTTTTAATTGCAGTTTTCTCCAAAGCTTGAGTTACATTTCTCTGTGTATTTAGAGTTGCTACATTGGTCTAACATAAATATTAACCCACTTAAAGCTACATATTACTTTCAATCTTAGAAAAATCCTTTCTTTAGTTTAGGAAGACATTTCATCTGTTCACCGTGAAATTGCCACAAATGAGCAAGAATAGAGTTGTGCTGCTCATTCCATGTGCATGGCACTGAATCATTATTCTTTAAGGCATTTATGAATTATGCTTTGAATAGGGAATCTAGTTTTCAAAGAAATATATGGATTTAATTTTATCTCATCTCAGAGATACCTCTGTATTTTCCATGTTCTGTATCTAGACTAACGTTTGTCTGGGCAAGGGCTATCTACTGCCACTTGGGGTCACAGGAAAGGGTTAAACATTTGCACTAGAAACAAAAATAGACTGGAGGATCTGGAATCACAGTCATCACCAAGTTGTCCCACTGTCCAGAAGCGCTTTGCAACTCAAAATCCATTTTGGAAATTAAGTTTACAGCGGGACCTACATGTTTGTCGCCAGGTACCACATGTAAAATAAAAAGGTCTTGTGCTCAGTGGATTAATCTTATTATTGGCACACTGGTAGGTTGATATGTGCCCATGTTGGTGCTCCTTCTCAAAAAGCTTCGAGGTTTAATGTTTCTACGCGTTTGGTTCTTATGGGAAAGATGTCCCCGTTGTACATTGCTTTCTTTCCTGGAAAGCTAGTTGGGCCAGGACAGATAACAATGCCAGCAGCAAAAAAAAATTACACAAGTCTTAACAGAGCAGAACTTACTTGACTTCTAAATTTGTCTGAAGAATTGAAACAGCAAAATGATAGTCTGTTACGATAAAAGCCTTTTGAATTTGTACAGTCTGAGAGTTCTGTCACTGTAAATGTCTCTGTTTTGGGAAATGGTGTTACATAGCTCTTGCACAAATCAGAGGACCACCAGGAATGTGGACCTTTTCATTCTCGTATTAGCAATTGTGCTGCTCTTAATAAGAACAAAAATTCAAGTTAATAACTCTCTGTTTCAAGAACAAGCATGGGTAGTGTTTAATGTTACCTCCTGAGGTTTGTAGTCTTACTCAAATGAGATCGATCTGAAGGAGCAGACTACGTCTGCCAGCTCTTAGTCATGTAACAAGGCACTAACTGCTGTGTCACATCATGCTCGTGATATGCCTTCCCTGGGTTTGCTTTATTTTCAGTAACAATATTTCGGGAAGATTTGTGAGAATTTCAGGGGCCTTTTGATGAAGAGCGAGAGGAGATGCACTCCAAAGGCCAAAGGGTGCAGTGATGGCCGGCGGCTCCACCAGGGACAGGGAGCCGGGACAGGGAGCCACAGTGACGGCAAGGCACGTGGGAGCGCTGAGCCAGGATGCCAGGCGGCAAGTCAGGATTGGGTCCAGAGACACAGCCCAGTGAGTCTGTAGCCATGAGACTGGTCCACCGTCAAGCCAGGAAGCCCAGGCATCAGGTGCAGGTCTGGATTGGGGAGCCAGGAGACCAGATGCAGATGTAGCTGCTGCACAGCTGCAGCTTGAAATCAGCTCTGACATTTTTATTGATTTCGCCCCTTTCACCACCTTTCTTTTCTGCAAGGAACAGCATCTCACCACATCCCAGCAATGCCATGCCCCTGCCTGCACGCACGTATTTGCCAACCATGTAGTGTACAGTGGAGCATCAAAGGTCATAGCAGCAAACAGAAAGACTTACAGGAACTGTCCAAAGACAGACTTACAGGAACTTCAGACAGGTCATTTTAATGGATTCACTGCATTATTTAGCCATTGCGAATCTTAGAAATGTATCTATTCCCCAGCAATTTAAGTGCCATTTATTAAGGTGTCACTCAAGTGGATTATTCTTGCTTGTAAAGTGTCACCTAAGCACTGGCCCTGCATATGGTGTTTCCCACTTGGTGACAGTGATGAAGCTTTCTGATGTTAGGAATTTGAATATGTACTAAGCTTTTCTATAAGTACCGGTGTAATTCCCGTAAGTTTCCTGGATTTTATGTGCTGTTTTGGGTAGTGGCAGCTTAAGTGGTTTTATGGGTAGTTTGTGCTGCCACTATGACATTATAGCATTTGGAAAGATTTTGGTGAATCTCTGCCCAGTACTATGTCCTTCTTTTACAGAAGAGCTTTTCTTGGTGGAGATGAAGAAATAATGAAGGAATCTACAATTTCCGTGTTTATTTAAAATATGAATATATTTATTTATTGAGCAGGTAATCAATCAGAAGAGGTATGAAGATATTATCTCAATGAAATTTCCCTTTCTAGATAAGGTGGTCTTCCATCAAATGGTAATATATGACATTGCAGAGCTGCCTCTCCAGTAAATTTTACTGCAACCCTGCCAATGTTTTAATAAGGTAACTGGGAATGACTGTGTTTTTACACTACATTTGATACTGTTTTACGCTTATGTTCTGCAAAAGAGAAGTGACATAGGTAAGGACTTAAGCCTAGTAGTAAAACCATAAGTCAGAAACTTGTACAGCAAGTTTTACTTGCTGGTAATGGGCCCAGCTATTGCCATTGTAGATACCAAAGCTTAGCCTATTTTAAATTTGCTCATGTTCATAGTATTTAGGCATCAGCAATGAGTTGGTGTTTCATGTTCCACATTAACAATAACACCGGAGCTTTGTCTAAAGTTTCTGTGAATGAGCTTAGGGGTCTGTTCTTCTGGTAGTTGAGCAAAGAGATCCAAAACAAGAAGATGAATTTAAAGGATTTTGGGGAGTGCAGTTTGGGTCTGCTCATTTGACCCCTTGTGCTTGCACCGTGAATGCTGAAGTGCTTTTTTTACATTTCTTTTTCCAGTGGGTTTTTTCCATGCTACTGGTTATGGATTTTCTCTCGATGAGGTGCTGAGCGTTTGGTATATGAAAGGATCTCTTCTCCAAAATCCATATAATCCATATTATTTGCTGTATGCCTTGAACCTTCTGTTTGGTCATGTGTGCTCACTCTAGAAAGATGACAGAAGGATTTCTAGTAAGAATCAGGTGATAAATCAGGATTGTACTTTAACTGAGGTAATTGCAATCCTGAATTTGCTCAAGTGTTTAACTTTTCATACTACTTCATTCTAAACTTAGAGGTGATCTGAGTGTTGGTTTTTCAGCAACCAGGGTGAGTGGTTATTATGTAGGTGGCTGGCTATGGGGTTTTATCGCGTCTCTAAAATAGAAACAATATTCCTTTTCATTTGTGTGGAGACTTTTGCCTGAGGACGTTAATGCAGCTTTATAACATTTTGGGGAAGGAGAAGAACATTATTAAATGTAGTCTGCCAGTAGAGTAGATTTAGTCACACTCCAGCAGAGAGAGGGTGCCCCAGTGGGGAGCAGAACCATATTTTCCCCATCTCTGGAGTTTAGAGCTTATATTGGACAAAGTCACGTGCTCTTGGTGGAGATGAATATTTTTTTGTAGATAAATAAGTCCTTTGCAGTGTTTGCTCAGTCTCATCAATACGGTCCATCAAATCATAGCAAACTGCTTGCAGATCATCAGGATCAAAATGGGACTAATGTACGTGAGCCTATGGCATCCTAACACAGCAATTCTCCATGTTTTATGCAGTGATGAAATCTGACTTAAATCTGGGGATGTCTTTTGTATGGCACGAATGAAAATAAAACAGCATAGCACTTCCAAGACTTGCCTTTGAAACTCTGAGAAACCGATAAGCGTTGTCTCATTCATGAATCAAAGCTCATGGCAGTCCGTTTACCAAAGGAATACACAGGCTCTGTTACGAAGTTTTAAAAGCCACAATATGGGTTTATCTTTGTTAATCATGAAATAGAGATTAGCATCCTCAACTAATGTTAGCTGGCTGATGCCCTGGGTAGTTCTCTTTCAGAAATATATTTCTTTTTCTCTCTTTGAAATACCTTTTCCTCCCCCTTCTTGTTTTTCCTCACCTTATTTTTTCCTATTTGGCACATAGAGACTGATGGAAGTTTGTTGATTAGACACTGAGATGCTGCTGCTTCTTTGGTACATTGGTCCTGGGAGCCCTGTGAGCACTCCTTTCCCCAGTGGTCTTGTCCTCTTTCTTTCTTTGGAGGTATATTGGTCAATTTTGATGGAAGACAGCATCTTAGATTTGTCCCCGTAGATCTTCCCTGCGGTCTGGTAACTGTCATTGTAACTATGGTCAAGTGAAGCGTATAACGAAACAGGTAGAACACAAGGTATTTAAGGCATTTCCTGGAGACATTAAGGAAAGAGCACATGGAAATTTGTTCTGTCAATAATTGCCTGAACTTCTTCAGGACTGACAATACATGGAAAATAAAGTGACTGTGTGTAAGACAAGGCTGCAGAGAGAGGGGATGGAGAGCATGGTGGGAAAGGTGGCGATGGAGGCAAGGTGGGTTCAGTGGTGCTATGAACTGAGCCCTGTGCTTCAAAGTGGTTGGCTGTGTGCTCACTCCGTAAGGCCAGCCAACAAAGCCTCCTTCCTCTTTTTCACTTTCTCTGCTTTCTGGAAAATTCACACAAACCGTACCTGCCTTAGAAATGCCTCGTTGTTTGTAGGCAGGATTTATAAATAGATGTGTTTATGTGGCAGTTGATTAAAAAAAAAAATCATCCAAATAACAAACTTACTGTGTGATGAATTCTACGTGCTCGCCGAAGGAATCAATACCCTCTTTGATTTGCACAGTATGGATTCAATTTATATGTGCTGAGAGAAGCAGGAATGCACTTTTCTAAAGGAAACAAAATGATTCTTTAAATTGTTATATAGAGTATTTTATTTGCAGATGAAGAATATCATGTGCAAGTGTAATGAATCTGTCAGTTGCAAGTGATTTCTATGTATATAAAAAGAGATCAAAGATATAACCTTCCTAAAATAGACCTTTTTATGTAATCATTATAAAGTACTACCACAGGCAAGATAAATAGCGGCTCATCATGGTGATAATGTACTTAGAAAGTTGAGTTCAAGCCTAATAAGGAAAGTATTTTGCTATTACTTCTGTTCATATATTTTAATTATTTATAAGCGTACTATCAAGAACAAGACAGGGGCTTTAGAGATAAAAACATTAGAAAGCTGGTATCTTTTTCCTTTTTCTTTCTTAAAGGTTTTGACCAGTATGATTTTGTGCAAAATGTTTTATGTGGACTATCTGATGTCAGCTCAAAGTGGGAAGGAAATGAGAATAATATAACAGAGGTTTCAATATTTGACTCAAGTGAAAGGATCCAACAACTAAATTAATTTAAAGCATGAAGCATCATTTCAGTTGCTTTTGCTGGGGAAATAAGGTATGGGCTTTCAGGTTGTGTTTTATGAGCAGCTTTATAAAGCCCTTGTATAGTTTCAGCAGAGATGAAGAAATCAGCATTAGGATCCTGGAAGCATTTTTGCAGAAACCTTAACTTGGATGTGTAGAAGCAGAGATTTAGTGCTGTTTATAAATGTTTCTAGGGCTAGGGCCTAAAAAGAGAAAATCACTAGCAGAGTTTTTAGTTCACCCTGTTACCAATAAAGAGATGTTCAGCAAATTCCAGTAGCTAGAGGCACTTCTGCTGGTTCCTGCCCCCTTTTCCCCGAATGAAGCAGTTGTTCAGTGCAGTCTTTTTGCCTTTTTTTTTTTTTTTTCAGTAGTCATTTAATTATTATTTGGCCAAGCTGCGCTTACTGCAGTATCTTTCGTACTAATTTAGACACTCCGGCTTTTGAATGATTAATGTTGACTGTGCTCAGAAATCTCATTGAACCTTTCCAGCCCTGAGATGTGTTGAAGTGTATGAACTGGGTTTGATGTCAAGTCCACTGTGCTGAACAGGAATAACTAACGGGTGTCTGGACTGGGCTAATGTGTGTGTTCTGTAAGCAACCTGACGACCTTGCTGTCTTGGCCAGTTGTAAGGCTGTGTCTGAGTTACTGTCTGTTGTTTCTCTCGGGGCTCTGGTGTTGCTGCTTTCAAGGGTTTTCTCTCCTCTTGAATATCTTTTTGATATTATTCCCCCTCACATGTAATACTTGCTGTAACGCTAATTCTGATCACTCTATATTCATACCTGTATTTTAACCTTTTCCAACTTGACAGTATTGGCAGTACTCACTGTGACGACATATATAAAACCATTTCATTTTAACTAAATCCAGGTCCAGCATTTGTCTCACAGCTCTAGCTTTTATTAAACAACTGCCGTCTACCATTACCACTTCTTATCTGTCCTTTGACCAACTTTTGTTTATAAATAAAAAACTGAATTAATTTTTCATTTCAAGTCTAGTAACTCACAGTGGGGAGTGCTTTCCCGGGGTTCAGACAGGCAGTTAGAAGCACCATGTGCTCTTCGTTCACTAATTTGTGTAGGTTGATCAAAAATCGCTTTCCGCATGAAATTAAATATCCTGGGAGAGAGAATGTTTTGAAACCTGCGTGGCAAGAAATGTTCATATAGAAATTAATATTCAGTGCAGAAGAGAAGTTAGCTGTTAATTTTCACAAGTGTTTTATGATGGCAGTAGTACTTTAATACAGAAAGAACTTCATAGCTAGAGAAAATAGATAACTCTATTATCTGTAAACAACAATAGAAACTATAGATCAAGTTGTTTATGTAGCCATCCCATTTTTAAGATTTAGTGAGGCTTACTTTTAATTTTAGTTCCTACCAGGCCTTCCTGATTTATCACTTCAATGTCTCTCAGTTTATTGCAGTGCTGAACTGAGCGCAGTCTCCCCTCCATAAATAAACAGACCCCATTATTGTATTGTCTGTTAGTACAAAACTCAAAAGTAATATTTAGGCAATAAACTTGCATAAAATTTGGGTGTTGTCTCCTCTGGTTTGTTCTGTCTTCTCACTGGCACACCTGCTTGACAGTAGGTAGCAAATAAAATAAGAACGTAAAATCCGTTTTACCAGCTCAGGTGGTCCTTGCCACCCACTGTCCCTTCTCCAGGACCAGGCTCTCCTAGGTCAAAGATGAACATACCTGAGAGCAGGCATTTCTGGAAATAATTGCCAAGAGACAAAATGGCTTCATAACCCTCCCACAGTCTCACCTGTTCCCCTGAAG
>VYZW01044007.1:20945-36753 GCA_013401315.1 Balaeniceps rex
AAGTTACGGTTCTGCTCTTTAACCTCTGGAGAAGAGATGAGGACAAACCTAAAGGAATCGTCCTATGCCTGGTGGGAACCTGTGGGTAGCACAGCATCATAGAGATGAGTTGTGAGTGTGATGGGTTATACTGTTGCATCCTTGTTAGACCAGTTTTGCTCAGAACTGGGGAAAGAGCCTGGCAGTGTAAATGAAAGTTACAGAGAACTGAATTTGCGGTTGGAAATGTTTAGGAACCACTGCTACAAACTGTCAGGACTATGCATCCTTGTCTCCAGTTACATACTCGCAAGGGCCAGAATTAAAGATAAACCAGTTCTTCTAACAACTTTATACCTTCTGCATGCTGTGTTGGCTGATCACTCTGTGATGGCAAAATTTGTCTCTCCTCAACATTGGTCCTGATCTTCCTTTCTAAACACACTGGAGGAATACTGTGATATATTGCTGTTTGGTGGGTTGATGTTTCCATCATTAAACCTGTGAATGAGCAAAGCATTGTGGCAGCAGCAGTGAAGGATGGGCATCTCCACAGGTCTCCTGAGAAGACTGGGGAGGGGGTGTGTTGTCTGCACAGACTCCTGCAAACTTGTCTCGAGCTCCTTGGGGAGGTGCCTTATGTGTGAGTCAGACTGGATCATCCCAACAAAAATGCTCTCACGAGAGGCCAGAAGAGGACATTTTTCCATTTGGGTTGGCTTATTACTGTGCTTTCCCAATTCTATTGAACCTCTGTTGGGGGAGGGAGAAAGGTGGGAAGAGCCAGACATACCAAACACTAAGATCAGGGAGGTCTCATGTGAAAAACTGATTTTTCAAGAAGAAAAATTCTGTTTGAATCTAACTAAAACTGATTTTTTCAAAATTCTTGTGTAGAGGGAAGCAGGAAAAAAAAAGACAAAAATTGTTGATCTGTTTTGCATGTTCTTCAAAAGAACAATAAAAAGAAAGTTTGGCCTCTAAAAATGTTATGGAAGTGAAAGCAAGACTTGCCTGCGTTAAAGAAATACTCAGTGGCACATGGGATTAAATATAGATTTCTTTTCCTGGATGAGTGCCCTAGCCCTTCTGCTGGTCGTAGACCTGAATATACAACGTGCTCTGTATAATGCGCTACTGTAAGGAGGGCCTGGCGGAGATGTATTTCAGGCCATCCACTAGTCAAGCGGTTAACAGTCTCATGAGAAGCGGGAGACTAATGGAAAACCCGTCTTTGTGTAGCTAGAGAGTGGATATTAATGTAAGTAATTAAATTTGGAGCTCTATTAATTTTTCAGAACTGAACTTTTGAGACTCTGAAACAAAACCTGGCCTATTCCAGCCCTTCCGTGGAAAGCTGACTTCTTTCTTAGGGTTTATTTTTAATGTACTCTTGAGATCTAGCAATGGGATTTCTACCACTTCCTCAGCTGATGGTTTAGAGGCTGATCTATTATTTCCAAAATATGTTTGCCAGGATCTGAAACAGTACTCAGAACTTTCCTATTCTTCCACATCCTTAATTCAAGTTACAGCTACAAATTTCAAAGGTAGTCATAGAGGTTCTGAAAAAGCAAAAAGAAAGAGTATTTTTAAAGCATCTGGGCTACAACCTTTCTCTGAAAGAGAAGAGTGAGGAAAATTACCAGCATTTTATTTGAAATAATGGAGAGTGTCCCTGTTAATGATGGATAAAATATCCATATTTTCACTCAGTTAATGACTGTTCATTTTAGTACTGGTAAAACATGGAAATATTTAGATTTCTCTTGTAATTTGTGTAAACTTTGGGCCGAACAGCATTTGGCAATGGCCTTTCAGTTACTGCGAAGGTTTCTTTTGGTCCTCTCTTGAGAGGAATAAAACCACATTAGGAAAAGCTGCTGGTACTCATGGTTCTTCCTAGCCAAGCGCTAAAGCATTCAGCCTCATAGCTACAGAGATGAACTGAGCTATAAACTGTGGATACAAAGCTGTGCTGTAAAGCACTTTATAACCTACCAGCACAATGTACTATTTTGTAAAGCAATTTATAGCACTATTCAAGCCTGGCCAGAAAAAGCACATTACCACCTTGCAGGTGAGAAGCATGTTTTAAAACATGGCAGTCAGGACAGTTTTGAATCCTTCCTATAAGGAGAGCCCTCCAAACATACCAGAAAGATGCTCAAAGTATCTTCGGAAGGAGGTGTGGTCTCGTCTGTAGTCTAGGGAGGAGATATTTGATGAAATTGCATCTGTACTTCCTCGTGTTATTTATATCCAAAGATATTGCCTTCTATGCCTGATATAATCTCTGCATTATCTCTGGTACATATAGTCTCCCTCAGGCTTCTCATGAAAATGAGGCATTTATGATTTCCCTGGAAAATTAGATTTTACCTAAATACATACACACTGATTACAAAAAGTGCTGCAAAAATCTTCACATTTCGGGTTGCACAAATGTTTCCATCCTAATTCCTTGACTGCAGCGTTAAATGTTTCTGAATTTCCCCTCTGAGGAGAGTTTTTTCCCATCCTGATTTCTGCCTGAAGACTAATACTTGTTTTTTCAACTTTGAGTAAAAGTTGTTCATCTGCTTTAAACAGAATGGTAGACAGAAATATTACTATTCTTATTACTAAATGAGCAAAAGGAAATAGCAGCTCAGGTTATATATTTGATTCTATAGTGCACCATCACCCACAGCTCGAATACCTTTAGAGTCTTTAAGGGATAATTCAGCTTTTAAAGGGTTAAGCAGAATTTGTTTGTGGTATTACAATAGTTTCTCTTTGTTTAACTTTTGCAGTTCTGCTAAAGAGAGTTTGCTGATGGCTAAAAAGAGAGCATATAGGGGTTTTTTAACTGTATATTATTTAAAATGCGACTGAATTTGAAAGAAAAAGGCTTTTGGGTAGAACTTCCAGCAGTTCAGTAACCACGTTGGATAAAACAACGTCACCGTGAGTCCTGTAGCCCACAACGTGATCTGAAAGACAGTGGTTTGTAGAAAGCAACCCAACCTGTTATTTCTGTTGAGACTACTCAGCCTGTTCTACCTGTATTAAAGTACCACCTTAGGGGACCACAGAGAGGGGCTTGGTCTAGGAGTTTGTTTTGTTAAATGTCGTAACAATAGATGCAACGATATGGTTGCAGACAAGAACTGGGGCAGGTCCTGAGCTCAGTGCAGCAGCTGAGTTTCAAATAGGAAATCATTGGGTTTGATCACTGGCAGGGTGCTCAAAATGGACAAAATGCTTGGAAGTTACAGGATTCATCCCGATTTGTGTCGCTTCGCTCTGTAGCAAAGGGGCCAGCAAGGAGCTTTCTCTGTCTCCATAGAAGGAGGAAAAAAGCGTATTTGGCCAGCTGAGGTGACCGGCGATTGCAACTAAAAAGAAGCATCCACGCCAATGTGTCATTCTTCACGTTTGTTAAAATGCAAGTGAATGAATTATTACTTCACTTCTAAATCACCAGCAGCACATGAAGTCATAAAGAAGGGATGTATTTTGAGTTTTGGCAGGTAGGATGGAGAAGGAAATTGTTTGCCAAATTTATATTATCAGCCATGGTTTCTTTCCTATTTAGCTCTTGTGAAGAAGGGCAACCTTTAAAAATTAATAAATGCAGTAATGATAAATACAACAATGGAAGGGAAAGGAGGAGAGATTAATTTAAAGGAAGACTTGGCAATCATACAGGAACATCCTTAAGCAAAAATTTAGAAATTTTATGTAAATCAGACCACTGCATTTACAAACACTTGAAACAGCGTATAGAGCCCCAGCAACTGAAAGTTAATTTTAATTTTTAATGATAACATTTCTGAAATTTACTGAGCTGACTTAAGCAAAGTCCTTGCTTTTCAAAAGCAGTATCTACTTCAGCCTCAGTACATAGTTAAAAACTTCTCTGTGCCTACTAAGAGAGAGCTACAGTGATACTTGTTGCTGGAACGCTTCTACCTGTCTCATTCAATATCATCAGAGTGTGTTTGAGGTTCTTGAATAACTTCTAACAATAAAAGCAAATCAGCACCTTTCAATTTCATATATTAAATTCTTTAAAGAATTAGGGGAAAAAAAGAGCATCAGAAATGTATGTTGGTAAAGCAGAAGGATGGTATACCAGCTACTGCAAAATTCAGTAGATTTGCATGCCCTGAATAGTTGAAAAGAAATATGGCTAGCTAAGTTATCACAAGTAAGTGTTCTCTAGCATCCTGCATGTTTAAAGTAGAGCCTGGTTGCAAACTCTTACATGAAAATGATCATCAGTCTAATTCGATAGAGGGGAAAAAATACTAGACAGCATGAGTCAAAATGGAGGTAGATGAATGTTTTCCACAAAATCACTGCACACTGTATAAAAGAGGTGGGATGATGTGGAATAAAGGGGCTTAGACCAAAGACACAGCTGCCATTTTGGACACCTTAAAAGGGAGAAGAGAGCTGGATGTGATGGGTTTCGAGGGCAGGGTTGGGTAGTGGTTATAGCATTGAGGAGATCACAGACAACAAATGTTGACACCCTGCAGAGGTGGGGAAAGAGCTCCCTGATGCTTCCATACCTCTGCGCTTTGGTGTGCCGAGAAAATGGGGAGTTTTCTTAGAAGCCCATCAGTAACTCTTGATAAGAGCAAACCGGGCACAGAGGGAGCCTCTAAAGTGCACGGCTGAGTGGAATAAAGATGCCTTTAATCAGTGCTTGCTTTTCTGTATTGTCAAGTCTATAGCAGGCATGGAAAGACAAATCCAATCTCAGATTTCTGAGCGAGTCTGAGGTAAAAGTACCGTGCTGTAGTTGGCACAGCTGTCTGACACAGAGAAGGCTTTGAAATATGTGCTTCATTTGCAATAGGTTGGCTTGTTTTCACCCAATAGAAACTGGCTTTTTGTTCTCTCTCCGGTCCCTTCATGTAAATAAATGTTAAATAACAAGAACCTCGTCCCCGTCTCCAAATTATGGGAAAATCTACGCTATCAATGGCAATTTGATGAGAAGTTCATACATAGGATTGTTTCCAAGCCCCAGGGATAGTGCCTCATCAGGCAGTGGTCTGGGTGCAGCCTTCAGCTCCTCTTGCTCAGCTCTCTAATGGGGCAAGTCCTGTGGAAATCAGATGCTCGATCCCAGATCAAAACACATCATGTTAATCCCCCTGTACTATAAATTGAGATTAGAATGGTTTCTTTAATCCTATTAGCTAAAAACTATTAATTCCTTTCTCCTCTTGAATGGTGTATTGGAGAGAACTTCTACAGACCTCATGTTTTACATAAAGCCTGTGACATTATAATTTGGGGTTGCTATCGTCCATTTTTTGTAAGTGATACACTGAGAACCTGCTTGCAGCATCCTCGGGGGATCCAAGGGTTGTGAACACCTCTGGGGTATCTTTTCCATTGGCCTGAGGAACCCCCATGCACATACATGCTTACCTACTCCTTCACGAGGCATTCATGGGGGCCAAAATAATTCCCTAATGAGAAGCAAGCTAAAACTTATTACATTATCACACCATGGAAATTACTAAGCTGGGGTGTGCTGATAGTTTGCATGCTCCTCTGTCGTGTTTCTTATACCAAATGAAATGTGCTTTTTGACATTGGTTAACTTCTCTTGGGTGGTTTGTCTACTTGGAGCACTTCAGTGAATGCCGTACAGAGGTAATGAACGAGTAGTGTTGGAGACCAAAAACTTGACACTGCTTGGGAAGCGGTACAGTATATTTTTTCCCCACAACACAATGTCATTGGTGTGCCTGGGCAGAGATTTACCGTGTAGGCACTTGTCGCTATGGAATTAGGCAAAGGCCACTATATTACACTGCAAAGCTGGCTGGAAGGCTGTAGATTTTACATTAGTGGTTTTAGTTCTTGCAAAGCAAAGAAAAAAATGCCTGGAGCCTGTAATTGAAGCCTTTGCACTTCTGAAGTACACCAGCTTGTATTACTTTTGAAACTTGTCCCATTATTGTTAATGGAACCTGTTCATAGAATCTGTTTCCCCAAATGCTTACCAGAACAAAAGCATCGCACAACAAAATTTATAATTATAGAGAGATGTCTCTTTTCTTTTTTTTTTACTTCTTGGTTTATTTGTGCTTTGTCTTTTATATAGAAACATATGGAGGAAGAGAATAAATAGAAAAAATCATATGATAGGGGAAAGGAAGAGAAATTAGGAGACGTAGCAAAAAGAGAAAAAAGAGTGTTTCCACGTATGTCATTTCCACCACTACAATATATCAAGTTAGCTTAAAATCTGTCTCCTTGTTCCTAAGAGTATCGCAGTCTTGGCCAGAAGATGACAGACTGAAGCAGGGACACTTGAACTGAAAGTCCCTCGCACTGGCGAGCTCCCTGCCGCAGCCGAGATGGTCCAGCTGCCTTTTTGGGTCCTGTCCCGCATGGCGTGCAAAACACGTACTGAGTGGAGCCGTCTGTGGGGAAAGGTGGTTGTTTTAACAATGTACGGGAGGTTTTACGCTGTTTCCAGTGACAAGATAGTCCAGATTCTTTGAGGCTTTCAATTTGACCATCAGCCCAACTTTGCTTTCTGAAGACTTTGCAGGGATTTAAAATGAAGGCTAGAGACTGAAAGAAATGTGAGGAGAAGGAAGATGAGCTGGTTTTGTAGCCAAGAACTGAAGCACCTGCCCAGTACTGAGTTTTCTTGGCAAGCCAGGACTGGTCAGTCCAAGGCACTGGGAAATTAAAATACCTCCTCATGACTGACATGGATTTATAGCTCTCCATCAGTTCTGGTTTAGCTCATAAATATCCTTTAAATACCCTTATTAAGATATATACCTTGCATAAAATTAAGCAAATAATAAAATATTGCAAATATTTTGATAAATTAGAACTTCGTCATTTAATTACTGTATGTGGCTGAAGGACAGTGGGAACAGAGAGAATTTCAATAGGATGAACTGAAATGCAGAAGCAAGCGGAAAGTTTTTAAATCTCCCTTGTCAAATACAGAAACTCTTGTAATATTGATCCCTTGCTTTGTATTAGTTTAAGTGGTAGAAATGCCCCTTATGAAAATTTATGAAAGTACTGTGGAAATATCTCTTCAGTTTTCAAGACTGAGCTGTGGGATTATTGTTACCATTGATTATAATTTAAAGTGACTCATCTGCTTTCCTGTATGTTAAGGCATGAGATCTCTTCATTTTGTACACAGATCCACTTCTCAGCTTGCGGTTGATGAAATATGTACCCTTTGCCTCAAGAGTAAAGAGGCGGCGTGAAACATTGAGCATTAGCTGCAAAAATAGCTTCTGCTCTGTTGTCTTTAGGACTTGCTTTGTAGAAAATTGTTTCTTTTTGCTGCAATTTTGTTGTTACAAAGAGGAAAGGTAGCGGCACATTGAGCCGTAGCAGGGCAGTCCATTAGAAATTTCTCTCTTTGATCAGAGTAAATGCATAACTAATTGCACCTTGTCTTGACACCCAGTGGATTGAGGCACCTCAGGCTGCAGTGGCGTCTGTCCTTTCGAGTCGTCGTGTGGCCTGATAGAGATCCTTTCACTTCTAATACAGGAGCAAATCTCCTTGGTTAGCAACCTGTAAAATGGTAGCGATAATTGTTACCTAGCCAGGAGGAGTGTTATGAAGTCTAATTAGTGAATGAACACACGAATGAGTGTTCGTGGGGGAAAGTTAAAAAAAAAGAAAGATGTACAAACGCTGCTTTGATTTTTCTCTTTTAAGACTGTATCTATTAAATCTGCTATTGTGGAATTGTTCTCAGTGCTTTCGCGTATGAGATCGGTAATCTAAGAGGGCTTTGCCATCCTGAAATACCGTGGGTCTTGACCAGCCTTAGGTACAAAGGCTTTTTCTCACAAACGTAAGGAAAATAATGCTTCAGAGCCCTTCGCTTCCTTTCAATAAGATGTTCTAAAGAGAAACTATTTTAAATAGGAATGCAAAGCAAATCGTAGCACTTCAATAACAGCCTCATCTTGCCACCGCTTCAGGATGTAAGTAACTTTGCACATGTGAGTTTTCCTGAAAGTTTGCAAGGTCTACTTGAGTGGAAGTGTTTCCACAACAGACAATGTTACTTGCCTTTCTGACAAGCTTAGATGATTCTGTCTCTGATCTGTCTTTGTTCTTTTTGTTCTTTTTTTTTTTTAAAAAGTTTCTCTCTTTGTCAGTATTTCACCAGTTCCTAGGTAAATTAGATTTACCACAGCAAGCTTCCCAGTAGAATTCATGGACTTTTCTTCAAAGTGGCTTTCTCCTTATAAATATGCTCATTAAAGTACTTAGTTACATAAAGTATGGGTAAGCTTCACAAAAAACCCCAAATCCTACAAGTTGTCCTCCTGATAGTAAAGCATCTCTCAGCCTGGAGTTCCTGGGGAAGCCAATCTGATGGTCAGAAGTGCTATAGCCCCGGCTCTGCTGTGTTTCATACTGAGCTCTGTTAAAAATATCCTCCCTAAGGAGGACTCTTTCCTGATTGTCATGGACTGGGAACAATAAATAAAATTATAGCCAATGAAATTATAGCCCCAATAATATGAATAGTTAAAATAGAAAAATCAGTGGAAATGCATTGGAATTGCCTTCCAGTCTGAGGTTGCAGTATGGAGCCAGGTAGAGGGCTAGCCACTGGTTTTGGCCCAGTTTACCATGTAATCATAGCGGACTATGAAATGTGTTGTCACTTAATGCAGCAGCATGACTGGGATTTCAGAAATACGGTCCTAGTTTCTGTTGTGAGCTGTTAGCTGTAAGAAAAAGTAAATGAGACTTTCACAAGTGACCTCCCCGCTTTCTCCTCTCTGTTCATCCTCTTCCCCCACTGCGGTTCGAAAAATCCATGTGGGACTTGGTTCAATTGCTGTCGCCTGATATCTAGCACGTGATAATGAGCTGTGACATTGGGGCACTATCTGAGAAAAGCCTGCTTAAACTAAAGTTATCCTGGTGTTTAATTAAGCGGAGGTTTCGGTAAGCAGAGGATAAGACTGCAGCTCTGTGCTGTGTTCTCGCGCTGCCCCTTTCCATCTTGTGTGCATAAAATCATAGATGGGCTGATTTTTACTTGCTGTTGATTTAATAATCTAACAGTATAGTGGCAGAAGACCTTCCTACCATATCTTTATATTTAGGAACGGGAACAGTTGTGCTTTAGGATTTCATTCCCAGAAACTGTATGCTGTTGTCCACTGTTTTGTCTGCCTATGCATTTATGGTTAAGAGCATCTCCCCTTACCTTCTCCTACTGAAATGAAAATCTTGCAAGGGCATCTTGAAGTTTAGTGAGGTGATTATGGTTCCAATTTAATTGCTAGACAGGCCATAATATTGTTATTATTGAATTATATAATTAACTTCCATTAATTTCTTAAACCATGAAGGAAAAAGAAGCATGGTTAAATATTTGACCATAATTTTGACAGACTAATCCTCGCCTGGAGCAAGGGCTTCTCTTAGCTGTTCTGTCCTTCTAAGATTATGCAAGCTCCTCCTTATTTTTAATTTTACACTTGATTAATTCTACTTTGTTTATGAATTTGTTATTTGCGGCTGACTCCCCAGGATGCTAATTGCTACTGTAAACTACAGATACTGCTGAGCTAATGTATTCTGAAAATATCAGGAAAAGAAAGGATGTCGTGAATGTACAGTTCAAAAATGAGACACTGATTTGTAATTTTTAGTTCATTCCAAAAGTAAAAAAAAAAATAGACCCCTTATTCTTTGCTTCTTTTGGAGAAAATGCCCATCATCACTTTATTTATAGCTGTGAAAGATGAGAGTGGATCTGGTAAAAAGAGAGGGGTTTTCTGTATTTGGTCTTGTATTTGATATGTTTTATTCCATAGTTATTAAGAAGACAGTATGATCTCGCATATTCCAGTCGAAATGTCAAGGTTATTTAGACTATAATATTTAGGAATTGGGTTCTGGATAAAGTCTTAATCTAAGTGAAAGGAATACAAAAACTGATGGCATTAAACTTACAAATTCTTTGCATTGTCCTTTCATTGCTGCCTTTTTCCTAGAGAAGATGATTAGTGGAGTGCAGATTAGCTGTAAGAAATAGAAATCAAGATATCAGTCCTTTCATAGAGAGAGTTGTCCTGTTGGGTATGTGATGATCTGGATGAGGATCAGAAAAAAATTTTGTTGCTACATTGATCTTCCAGACCAAGTCTGATGGCCAAAAGAGAAGTCTCCCATGCAGAGGATGGCTTTCGGTGGAGGTCTCTGGATGGACATCCAGATGTTGTGAAGCTTTTGAATGGGCTGAGCCAAATCAGTTTAATCAGTTGGATTTGAATTTCTTGCCTTCACAAATGTAGGCATATTTGTGTTTACCCAGGTTATAAGATGTCCCAGGGAGCTCTCCTTCCCTGCCAAATGTCAGAGCCATTTTCTAAGTCACACTGATTTTCCTTATTTCTCTTAGGTTTTAAGGTGGCATCTCCTTTTCCCGGTTCAGGATGGATTTTGTCTGCCTTCTCCACCTTTCCCCAATATATGACTTGTCCTTTATCCCACCCTCAGCCAGAGCCTTAGCTTCATCTGCTGGGCAGTACTGAGATTTTATTTCCTTCTTTCTTGTGTCTGGACAGTGGATTACTGTGTGGCAGTGAGAGGCACTCCATAGTAGCATTTTCCTTTCTTCAGCCTTCATTAAATACCTTAATTAGCACGTCTCTGGCTTCAGGCTGCCTTTTCTTATTTTAAGCCTACTGAAGAAACACTGGTAATACTTCATATGTCAGATTATCTCAAATGTTTAGACACACTTGTCTTCAATGTTTGACTATTTTCTTTACGTGAACATTGATTAAAGAAAAAAAAGGGTGATTAGACCAAATGCAAGATCATCCTCCCCAACAAGCCGTCTGATAGAGGATGAGTTTTGCTCTGGCTCATCGCAGGATCCCTCTTACACCCACACTTTGAGAGTGTTTTGAGATCAACAAGCAAACAGTTGTAGTTAAAAGCATGGTGTTACTTCTCAATGGGGAACACATAAATTAGTTGTAAAATAGATGGAGATCCTGATAGGAGTTACTTACATGGCCGTGACTTTCCCTAGTGGGGTTTATAGAGTTTAATAATCAGGGTAGCAAAATATTTGCCTGCGGGAGCAGACAGCCCTGTCGTGGTAGCGTCTGCCAACTGCAAGAATTTCATTTACAGCCCCGAAGAGCTGTGCTGTGCCGTGCCACGTTTTATCAGTGAATTACTATAGCGAAGGTGCTAATAGCTCATTATACTGCAAACAGGTGGTGCAGATTCTTGCTGGTGTATCTGGAGAGCCTGCAGAAATGTGATGGTTCAGCTAAAAAAGGCATGGCTGGCTACTCTGAATTTTCTGCAGTTTCTGCCGATATCCAAGCAGAATAGTATTTGCAATGTTTGTCCAGGAGCTAGGGCTATGCGCTGTGTTTTCATGCTGCGTTTGGGCTGAGACTTTGAGTTTTCATTGGGAAACATTAACATGCTGTAATATCCTGAGGATGAAGCAATTACCTTAATAGATGTTTCTGTCTTATTGGGTGGTCTAGAGCGCATTACTTGCCATCCCTTTCTCAGTGTTGCCTTCTGTAAAATGAAATATTTACCACCAGACTCCTGCAGAGTCTTCAAAATAGTGAAGAAGTATTGTATGGCATATTAATGTAGCATAGTAATAGTAGTATTCAGAGGTTAGAGGCTGACTTAGTTTGTGCAGAAATAAAAAAAAAAAATGGTTATTTCATTACCTTTATTTAATCTTGCAAATGGGAAGTCTGTGTGGCCTAATATTCATCTCCCTGCCTCTGGGTTTTTTGTTTAACTTGGGTCCAAATGAGCTGATTTCTAGACCCTTGCTATAGCTGATCCTTCATTTTTATGATAAGTGGGTTCTCGTGGCCTCTGTCCTCCTCTCCTTTGACACCAGGTAGTACTTTGAACTTCAGTTCTAATAACTGACTGTGGAGTTTGCAGGTACTGAAATCAAAGCAAACATTAAATCAGGATGTGCCCAGTAACTATTTAACTTGATTAGCATTTTGACTGCATAGGGAACCTGAAAAGTGCTTGATAGATGTAATATAAGGCTTTGCAGTGGCAGCAAAAGATATTACTTGTTTAATGTCAGCACTAAATAATGTAATGTTGATACTGTTGTCAAATGTCAATTTTCATTGCTATTTTCAGTGCGGCTTGATTGCTGGAAAATTAATACATCACAGTCTCAGAAATTCTTACAGCTTTTCCATGAAAAAGTAATCGTTAGAGACAGTATTCTGAAGAAGGAAGGCTTCTTCACCCCAGACAGCAAATTTTAAAATTAATTCTTGGGTTTTATTCATTAAGGTCAACAGGGAGGGAATAAATCTCAGACTTTCAGATTTTAGGTTATAATTTTGAAAATCTTGTGGTCTGAGACTGTTTCTTAGGAAAGCAGCTCTCTGCTTTGCATCATTAATGAAGTATCAGACTTCTCCTATGAATAATATCCTGGCTTAATTAAAAAGTATTTAACCAAATATTTAAATCAGAGCAAATGTAGGAAAAATAACATCCTGATTTAATTAGAAAGCAGTTAAGAAATATTTAAACCGCTGCAAATCTGAGAGGTGAATAAAATATTAGAAAGTATGGGCTCCTATCTTAGAAACATCAGAGCTTTGAGAGGGGCTGTCACAATATACCGATGACTCTTTTACCCCTGTGGCCAATAAACATCTTTGTTCCCACCACCAAAAGCCTCTGCCTTTGTATGCATGCGTCAAGCACCTACAATAGATTTTGTCTGAAATTAAACTCAAACACTATCTCCTCCAGTGGCAGTCTTGCTTAAATATGTTTGTGTCAGTTCATTGTGTACGTACATTATAAATATTTCTTCAGCATATTTTATTCTGACATAATTCAATGGCTTTCTTTCAAAGTACAAGTGAATATTAGTCTCCTAAATTGCATTACTACTTGGAAACTCCCTTTGGTAGCTTTTCTTAGTCATTAAATATACCACAGCAGTCTAATGCTGCATTTTACTTAAGCACAGCTAAGAAGCCTTTATCCTCTAAGTGGGGTGCAGGATCCTCAGCTATAATGTGACCACATCAGTTTCCGCAGATGGAAGGAAAATTTCAGTTTCTTATAGACAAGACACTTTCAAGGTGAGGCCATGATTTGTGGAGCTATAAATCTCAGCGACGAGGTTCTTGGTCAGCTTTTCTTTGATGCATTGTCAAAACGTGTTGGTGGTGAGCCACCCAAAAGCCAGTTTGCTGCCGGAGTCAATGTGCGGCTCTATCATTTCTGAAAATGACACTGAAAGAATGTTAAGTCAGGAAAGTTAAGACTGAATTGCAACGTCAACTCTTCAGGGAGTTAGGAAATGTAAAAATTAAGGCTCCTTCTATGACTTTGAATCTTGATGAATATTCAAGCTTTTTGCAGGCCCCAATTATTCAATGATCTGACTCAAAATACAGATGTGGGACCTGCTGTGGCTTCATGCTAATTCCTTTTATTTTACATGTTCAGACTCCAAGCAGGATGGATGGAGGCCATGTGTAAGAGAGCTCGGCAAAACCATTGCTTTGTGTGCTGCAATTTTTCCCAACTCCCTAATAAGCTTTACGCATCATGACGTTGTGTTTGAGGTCTCCTTACTTTTCTTTCACTTTCTCAGATGTAGACTGAAAACCACGTTGCTGTGAAGCTGACAAGGGCTCCTGGGCTTCCTTACCTGAGACTAATTGTGTGCGTGTACGTATGGGGAAGCGCGTCAGGGAGGATTGGCCACGCTTGACAGTCATCCTGCTTTCTTTCCACTCCCCTGACATTGCTGAGACCTTGCCTACAAGTGTCCTTTTCCCTTCTGGAATGAACACGCTACGGATACAGTCCTTAAGAGAGGCTTAGACGTTAAATCTTTTTACTTCCCTGTGTATACATGCAAGATTGTTCTATTTATTTGTGCTGCGAAAGCACTTTGTGTTTTTGTTTTTATCCCTCCCAAAGTTATCTTGACAAAACCAGCGTACTTCCCTTCTGCCTGAGCTTGTGAAAAAGAGAGGAGGAGGAGAGCAAGCAAAATCAAGATTCCTGCTGACTTGCATGGCAACAGTGATCTCTTTCCAGCTGGAATTAATCAATCGTGTAGCTGTGTGAATCAATTTGTCTGCAGCATGCTGTCAACTTATTATTAAGAAAGCGAAAATGAGTGCTAGATGATCGCTTGGAGCAAATGACTGAAAGGGTTAACCGCAGGCGTGGTACTCATAGAAATAAAATTAGGGAAGAAATGTCTTCTCGATATGACGCAGTTCTGCCTGGGGGTGCACTAATGGGCCAATTGACCATGCTATGGAGTTACTTGCAGTCGGTGCTAGGATATTTTTCTCCAACTTTGAATGACGAATTTTATGGCTTTAAGTGAATTTCAGGAGAATACATTGATTTACGTCTCTCATCAGTTTAGGGTTAGATGTTAGGCTACACATTTGAAGCAAAAAGTACAAAACCAAGAACCACTGGGGCCGAAAAGGGATCCAAAGTTGGTAACGACCTTTGCATCTGTACAAGGCAGCATTTTTCTCTATGGCCTTTTCAAGTTGCAGAGGCTTATAAGGAAATCAGCAGTTCAGTGGAATTAGGTAAATGGGCAGAATTGGTCATTGGAACCAAAACCATTTCTTGCTGTTCCTGGGGTACATCTGTGCTTATGCAGACAACATGGTTTGGCGATGTTTGTCTTGGCACTTAGCTACCATGGTGAGAGGTGCTATAGGAAGAAACCACGTGCATTATGAATGAACAGCTCATGGCATTTTGTTGTTTTATTTTGGTTTTGCTCAGTGCATGTACAAACATAGCACTTTTTTTTTTCTTTCCCCTCCAACTTTTCCTCTATTTTGTGATTGATCTTAGAGGAAAATAACTCCTCACTTTGTACCTTAAATAGTTACAGTCTCCATCTATGTCTACAAGGAAGATAAACATAATAAAGAATGCAACATAGGCACTACAAAGACATAAATGACAGCTGAAGGAAGACTAGTAATTTTGGAGATTCATGTGGGAAAATGTTCTCGAGCTGCCGTTACCAGGACATTGACATTCTTCAGTCAAAGATATATTTTTCAGGGTGTACCAGAAGGTTTCCCACTTATCCCAAGATAGTACGTTAAAACTCATTTCATAACTGTCATTATTATCTCTGGAACAAAACCTTAGCAGTCCTGTGGTTTAGGAATAGAAACTGGATGGATCTCCACAAAATCTCTTTTGTGGGGATGCTGACTATTCAAGACTATTCAGGTGATTTAGACCTTCTGTTAATAACGGAAGAACCTATTGCCTTGAACAATAAGAATGAGACAGCAGAGGAAAATCAGCCTCTTACAGCACATAGAAAGCAATCAGAAAAGTGCCTCAATGTTTTCTCCAGTGTGAAGTTATGCAGTGTATGGGTTCTTTGTCCAACAGCTTATCGTGCCGCCTTTAAAATATAATCATAATTGTAACCAGGTATCTGTGACATTAATAGTATAGAGACATTTTTCATGTGTGTCAGTAATTCACCAGAGCTGGCAGAAAACCTATTAAGTTGTATCAATCACAGTAAGTATAATACCATCAAAGACTGGATAATGAGAAATAAGAGGAACTTGAAGAAAAATTGGAGACAACAAAAACTTGTTACTACTTCTCAACTAAGAATATCTTATTTTTGTTTAAAAAGGGTGTTATTGCCAGCAGGGGACTACAGGTTTGCCTTTTTTTCTATTTTGTATGTAGATAAAGCATCCTCGCTTGTATCAGAAATACTGTGGCCAGCAGGACCAGGGAA
>VYZW01044017.1:1944-15601 GCA_013401315.1 Balaeniceps rex
GACAAGAAGCATGCCGAGATTCTTGGTAAACACAAGCTAGGTTGGAAAATTAATTCCTATTTGAGGGACCTGGAAGCATTATTTGTGCAAAGGGTATTGTCACGGCTTCGGACTTCCACAAGATGCCTTTGGACAGCACTGGGACTTGGCTGATCAGCTGGTGCAATCTTCGGTGCCTAAAGCATAATCAGTTCCAAAACCTCAGCCCTTCCACCAAGTCCTTAACATTTCTAGGCTATCAATAGTCTCAGGGGACATAGGGAGAAAAGAGCCAAACTAGTGGGCTGCTGGCTGAGGGTCCTGCTCCCTTCCTTTTGTGGCATTGCCTTGTCTCCATGCCTGTCCCCACTCTCCTTTCTTCCCCATGTAGGCTCCTATAGCGTGTCACAGATGGCTAGTGGGCATATGGAAAATTCTTTACGTCTCTGAGAAAAAGGAGATATTCAAGAACCTGCCTTGGGTCACTGTAACAGAAGTGTAAAATTTACAGTACATCTACTTCTGTGGCTGGACTGCAGTGTAGAGCTCTAACAAATGAATAGAAACTATCTAATCAGAGCAGCATGGGGCTGGGCACAGGCTTTTCTACCGTGCTTTGAAAAAAATGTTAACCCAGGTAGACAAATACTGAGGAACAATAGATGAAATCCTCCACTTCTAAATGTGAAGGGCAGAAGGGACATCTCACCTGCCCTTTTGCCCAAGAGGCTTCATTATATACCAGTCTCAATGGATTAAGACAGTGCTGAATTCAAGGGTTTGGAGTTATCAGAATAAATGAATTTATCACCTCTTCTCCGTATTACTGAGAATTCAGAGTTCAACAGCAAGTCTAAGCAAAAATGCAAGGTACTTCAAACACTCACTGAAAGTTGTTGGCAAACTTAATAGGTTGATTAAAATGTTTATTGGCTTTGGTTGGTTTGGTGGGGTTTTATTTTTTTTACTTGATTGGAAAAAGGAGGTAGGGGAAACACACCTTAAGGACAATATCCTTATAGAGCAGGCAACTGGTGCAGTATTTTGGAAAAGCCATCCNGAACAATCCAAAGACATATAGACATTCCTCTCAAATCTAGCCAAACAGTACAAAGCACATTGAAATAATACTTTTATTAGCATTTCAGCATAACCATATGCAAAATTACGGTATGACGTGCAGTACTACACAGCAGTGGTTTGAAAAAGGAAAAAAAAATCCCAGGCTTAGAATTAAAGCCAAAAACATCGTAACATAAATAAGAATTTGGGGATTTCACTAACATTTCCAGGAATTTCCCAATAACCTGCATAACATGAACTTACAATGGGCAGAGCACTAGCAGGCTTTTTGCAAGCAACAGGCAGGGTGCTAGTGCCCACTGAAGGCTTGACACTGCAATTTAACTCTAACTTTTGCACGGACATTCAACAACAGATTTTATTTTCCTACCACTGAAAGCATTTGGTCTCATCTCACAACGTTACAACAGCATTCTCAAGGCCACACTCTACATCAGATACATGATTCCCCTAAACAAGCCAGTTCAACTCATTTGACCTGCTTTCCTCCTCCTTCTCCTGGTCCATCATACTTTATAAAATTAATTTTAAAATATGATTCCTCTAGACATTAGATAAGAGCTTATATTACCTTAAGCCATGTCAGGATTAAAAAGAAAAAAGATAGATAAGCATTGATAAAATTACTCTTTTTCAGTCAGGAAAAACATGCTTCTCATACGAAAATCTACTCATTAATTATCCTGAAGATGATGGAGCAGGGAGGATACATCTGGAAAAGATATTATTTGTATAGTTAAAAAAGGATACAGATATAGAACGCATCAAAGTTAAGATTTTTCAGTAAAAATGATTACACCAAAAAAGTGAAATGTTTTTAGAGTATTAAAACAAGAGAGAAAAAAAACCCAAGACATTTGCTCCTAATTACCTTCCTCTACTTTAGCCAGCATGCAACTATTTAAATAGGTTATTTCAGACTATCATTACCTAAGTATTCTATCAAGAGAAGGAACGATACAATTTTCTAGCACTGTGTATGGCAAAAACTACGGAATTATTTTCTTCAAAATCCATGGCCAACATCAGAAAGTGGTTTTCATTCCCAAAATACAAACAATTTAAATTCATGAACTATTTCCTGAAAATTTATATCATGGAAAAATACGGAAAAAGACAGATGAGGTGAACATTATTCCAAATTCTGCTTCTTTTCTAACGTGAAATATATTCTTTATCCAAGAAAGACTGTGATGGTACAGACAGATCCTTTGAAATCATGATATAATATTCACGTTCACCTCCCACCATCGGAAACCTTGTCTACTTCTAGAAGTATTTTCACTGAGAAACTCGGGACACTGTTTTCCTGAGGTCCTAGCAGGCCTTACTAGTGTGACCTATAAACACCAATTCCCCGAAGTATTTCAGAGGTCTTTAGAGAACCTGTTGAGGCAACACACCATAAGACCGAACTGCAGCCTGTCTTTTGCACCAACCTAAGCTCTCAGAAGGAGTCGCGGGCTCCCTCTCATACACATACCTGAACCCCGCGTTTCACTGTGTGGCACCAGTGCCATCAGCAAAGATGCAGCAAGTACACAGTGCATTCACGTCAGCAAATAAGTCACATGCACAACCCTAAGGACAACACTGCCTTTCCCTTCTCCAGTACCAGGGATGGCAAAGTTGCACTTGTGTGTCAGCAAGCCTGGGCTACCAATGGACTCACCCCAGCTTACTCCAAACTCAGAGCAGTGAGAAAATGGAAGAATCTGAAGTGCTCTTCCACTTTCCTTCCCAAAAGTTATACCACTCGACTGCCACAAACGATGACACAGTCAGATACTGAAGCTAATGCCATATAGTAAGCAAAAGAACACATACAGTGATTTCAGTTTTTGTACCTATGTTTACACCTGCTTGCATGCATGCATTTCTGTGCAAACAGAAACCGTTGACTTTCAAAGGGAGCGCTCATGCTGTCAAATTCAAAATACAGGATACTTAAAAATTTTGTCCAGTATAAACATTAAGGGAATCATTACTCAATTTCCTGAGATAAAATTTACAACAGTAAAACTACATTATAAGCATCTTTAAACTGAATTACTGTTCCTTCTAGCTGTAATTGGCAGGGAGTATTGAATTCAAGGCATACTGGTTTTGTGGGGTTTGGTTGTTTTTTAAGAGCTTAGAAAACTTCAACTCAAGAGATGAATGTTTAGGGAAGTTATGAGCGTGATAGCAAACAGGGAGCGATAACAAAAAATATTCTCCACTTTTAACTATCACAGGAGGTAGCTGTGTCTGCTATAATAAATCCTTTACTGTACTAAGTAGTAAAAATCTATTCAACTGTCCTTAAAGTATTCATTTTAGTGCCATGATTACAAGACTATTATTACCTTAATAAAATTCATTCAGTTTACAAGCTAAAAAGGTCTATGGCTTAAATATTGGAATAATCCAGTTTAATTAGGATAACAATGTGAAAACTGCTCGCATAACAATTGTGAACAATTTTCTAATGGACTTAAATTATGCACTTGTAAAGGACATTGACAGATGATATATTTACTTTTCCTGGGAGCACACTGGAGATCTTTTAAGGAGGAATGTCTAAACCAGAGGAGATTTAGATACCTCAACATGTCTTAAAATTGTGCAGGTCCACTCTACCTCTGGTGACTCAGTTAATAACAATAAAGACATCCCAACTTTCTCCATCTCCCTTGAAATAAAGAACAACCATTATGTCTTAGACAACAACAATTATTAGTGTCTATATGGCCGTTTACATCTGAAAAGTGCTATCCAGGTAATTAAAGATAACAAGCGGTTGGATACCACCGTACGGCTGGTTAGTTGGACAAAGCCATTTTAAAAAGTTTGAACAAACAGCTACAGTTATTAACGAGCCCAGCGTTAGGTAAGAAACATCCTTTCAATGATAGAAGAGCGAGGGTCTGAATTTCAGCACCCAGCTTACATTATTCTTCACATACTGCTCTCAAGGGCCAGGAGACTCTACACTCTAAATTGTGGACAGAGTGCTATTTAGGATCAGAAAGAATATTACTTTCTGATCTTAGAGGCCTTGTGCTTGGCTCAGTCTGGAGCAACATATGTTCTGAACATACTGAGCACACTGACAACGCTTGAAAAATTAGTAATAATTGTTGAAATCTTTGCAGGACTTTTTCCTGTGCCATAGAAGAGAGTTACTGCAATCTGCTCCATTTTAAATTCCTTAAAGAATAGTTCTCGTGCTCCTGGCAGTCTACCAATTGGACCCTGATTTTGGCAAAGCATTGGTCTCGAGCATTACACATAACACGCAGCTTGCAAGGATGCATTTCCTGATGAAGTTCCTCTTCTCTCACATGTCTGAGGGCAACAGCTAACCTTGGTTTAACTCCACTGATTTCAAGGAAATTGAACCGAAGGGATGAATTTGGAGCAGAGTCAGAGCTGAGTGCCATTGCATCACAGGGCAATTTATAATGAACAGTCTCTCCTTACATTCTTGGTACCTTCCACAATGAGCAAAGGCTAAGTACTGAGCATTCTTGGACTTATTAGTGAAATCAAGATGAACAGGAAATTAACTTGATTCAAATCATAATATTCAAGTAAAAAGTCAAAAAAAGTTTACTTATCAGAAGTTTTATTGCAAAACTAAATAATCACCCCCAATTCACACTACAGTAAAACTATCTATGGCTGTCTTTGTTTTCAAAAGTTTTAAAAACCCCAAAGTGAATTTAAAATAATTACGCAGGCAGGTGCCTACTTTAAAAGATGACACACCAATGCAAAGTAAGTATGTAATGACTGATTCAATAACTGTCTGCATTTAAATAAAATATGGTTCTGTATTTCATCATTAGGTACTTCTGAGCCTACTGACAAGAGAGAGATAAAAAGCCTCTTCACAACCATAACCAGAAATTAAATTCTCAAGAAAACAAATACAATGAGATGTTTAGTGAAATGAAAATATAGGGTTTTTCCAGAATAAATACCTATCTGTGGTTTTAGAATCAATATACATATTTATATGTGAGGTTTTGTGTGTGTGTGCGTGTGTGTGTACATACGTAGATTGTTTGCATAAATGTTTAACACGTTTGCATGCCACGTGTATTTAATACACACATATTCATGAATTTCTGCACAGCTGTATGAATTCCCAACATTTTTTCCCATTGTAAGTTAAGGGTTAACGACGTGATCAGATTGAAAAGAGCAAGTTTTAAATCGAACACAGAAGTTAGTGGCTACTATTAGACTCAGTTTGTTTTCATCTTCATTGCACAATGGTTTTGTGAAGCTGACAGAAACTACTGTAATATTTTCTCCTGCAAAGTCTGTTTGCTAATCAGTAGTGGATCTAATCAAGGACCTAATAAGTGCATAATGGTACATTTGCTTCCCAGGAGAAACCACTGTTTCTCATCATACCAGAAAATACCCCCTTACAAGGTGCAGCCAGGATCCATGGACTCACTGCAACAGTCTAATAATTTAATTGCAAGCCCTTAGGCAGGGATAACTTAAATTACAATTAGAGCTCTAGCACCGCTGCTAACATCTGTGTTATGAACACTGTACTGATTAAAGGTTTTTAAAAGAGAACTCAGCACTTCACACTCCAGAACAAGTCACTACACTAACTTTGAAGTCTTCTATCTTACTATTTTAATACTTGTGATGCACTCTGCCTAGTCTCTTCTGTGGGGATTCAAAGGATCCAAGCTCAGTGTGGTGTCTGCCCTTTGAAAGGCCTACAGGGGCGTGCTTACATTAGAAATACCTTTTCCACAGGTGGAATACACACAACAGAAAGCCATTCTGCAGCACTAGAAGAAACGCACCATGCACAAACGCTGCCTTGCCACCACCTCCAAAACTGCGATAACCTTCTGAAGGATGCAGAGATCCTTACAGCAGCAGAACAAGGCCTGTCCCTGTTCTCTGCATAGCAGCACAGTTCCCAGTCCTGCAGCGGGATTCCTCAGCGTGCACCCCACGTACAGCCTGAGCCGTACCAGCTGGAGCAGCCCGAGCCCTCTAGTGGAGCTCACCCCCGTTTCACACTCACATCCTTGCAACAGCTCTGCGTAAAGGGAGGGGTTTTTGCACAAGCCAGTGATTTTCCTGTTGGCCTACAGGATTGCAGCATGTAACATTGTAAATCACAGAAATAGCAGCATACGTGGAGCACATAACTATGTTCAAGACTAACCTAAGCAGAAGTGTTCACGAATGTCGTGACGGCACAGTCACAAACAGCAGTACTCAATAGCAGCGTTCACCGTGGATGAAAAAGCTCAGCAAGCAACCACAGCAGCGCTACGTAGAAACCTTCTCACAGGTTGCTGCCCTGTGCCATCTGGTGAAGGCTGAGCCAACCTGCTATGGAAAGACATGCACACTTTTTTACAGCCACATCCATAACAAGAACCCTGTAGCAGTGAGACCAAGCCTATGGTACCAACAAGGTCGACAACCCATAAAGCAACGGTGAACAACTTCCCTCTGTTTTACTGCAGTCAACCTCACCATAACACAGCAGCAAGATGATACCCAAAGAATTATAAGAAAGCACAGAACCTCTTCCAGATACTGCTAGGCTTCTGGATTGTCCAAAGGGTAAAAATCTTAACCCATTTCACACACATCATTTTGTGCCTTATGTAAATGTATTTAAATAGTTTGTACTTTATACATGCTTTTCTGCTAAAAAGCTTGCACTTGGCAATGACCTACCAATATTAGGCCTCCTACAGAGTGGAGCTCTGTTATGGGGGAAGGCCTGTAACACCCCCAAAAGAGAAAACACGGGTACTCAAACTGTTCCTCTGTTCCTATCCCCCCATACAACCCACATATTCGGACGACATGAATGTAAGACACCAGCAGACTCAGCCTTATCAAAGCAGCCTGTAGATATATTTTTCTTTAGTTTTTCCACTATGACTGATTTAATCAGTTGTATATGAAGAGCTACTAGATGCCTTTGAAACCCTGAACCCATGCTTTATAGGTTCTAATTCACTATTTCTTTGCGGCAATATAAAGGAGGCAAGAACTTCATCAGGTAGGACTCAGCACATTTTATAACCTTTACGAAGTGGTAACGAACAACACAAAGCCAGCTCCCTATCTTTTGACCAAGCAAAAAGATACAGTTGGTGCTTGTTTAGCCCAAGTGGCAGGACACTGCCCACTTCCATAGCTCTAATAAGAACCCAGCAACTGTGTTTTTTAAACTGTTGGGGTAGAAAGGCATTGGGTTCAAAACTGCTCCGCTCTGTGGGAAAATCAAAACAGTCAAGGGTGTATATAGCACACAGACAACAGATTTGATGATTCAAGCAAGTTATTCTCCTTCCTCATAAGCCCTTTTAGGCTAGGGAGGGAAAGTCCAGTGGCACTAAATCTGTTTTTGAGGCAACAGCAAAACCCACCCTCAGAAGACGACACAGCAGATTGTTTCCTTATCGACAGTACCTCTAAGAGTGTGTTGCTCTGTTTATCTTTCTCCAATGCTAACTTAAATATGTAGTCATTCCTCCAAGAAAAATTTGGAACTGCCCCAGCAGCAATACTGCCTACCTGCATACACAGTGGAGTTCCCATTCAAGAGCTTTAGTAAAGCTTACCTTTACTAAACTTCTAAAAAGTCACCTCCCCATTCTTACTTTGATGTTCTTGAAGCCCTTCTTCATAGAACACTCTCCAGTGGGTAAATTAAGAGAGACCCACCTTGCTAGGGACACAAATGGCATCACCTCACCAGTACCATACCAATGACCACAGTGGTCAAGGTCTGTTATTTTAGAGCAGGAAGACCCCAAAGACTCAATTTCCAGCCTATTATGCAGGTACAAAACTCAGAAAGCAATGAAGTCCAAGCACCAAGCGGGCCATGAATTTATTCCAATCCTGCCCACAAAGACATGGTGCCCCACTATGCAGGCTTCCATCCCGAAAGCAGTAACCCATCAGTGGATGGCAGTATCATGAGCTAGTCATTTTTCATGGCCTATTTTTAAGCCCAGCTTTCCCAGCCTGCCTGCAGAGCAGAGAAGCTCCTGTTTGACCTACAACGTGATTACAGCTTGGGAAGCAGTCTTCTCTGCTGGAGAGGGCAGCAGCCCTAGAGAAATGCAAATTCTGCATACATGAAGCAAAAGAACTGCGATACACAACTTTGATTTTGTGAAACATGACGCAAAACTCAGCAATGCATAAGGGTGACAGCTACGTGGAGCCTGAAGTATGTGAATAAAAACAGTTTCCCTTTTCTGACAGGAAATTCCACTGTTTGAGACAACAAAACAGAAAGAGCAGCAGCCCTTAAGATACAGCCCGCACAAAATAAACTTTTTTTTTTTTTTCAAAAGAAGAGGAATCTTGGCATATGGTAACAAAAACTATATAATTCTCTTGATCTTTAATCTCTATGCCAATGTCTGTTTTGCAGATTATGGCCTCAGCTACTGACAAATCTGCTTAGTGAGTTTTTGGCTGACAAATCTGGCAACACAAATGCTGTCTGAAATACATTCAAAAGGCTAAACATTTTCATAATAGCTACTTTACACAGCTTAGTAGGTTTCCCTTTAGGACACCAATTTGATTTTTTTAAAGTGACAGTGTTAATTTTTATGATTACACACAGAACTGAGATTTTTATTTAATACAGTGGGTCTTCTAAAGCTTTTCAAGGGGATCAACCACTTTGCCAACAGACGGGTGTTACAGCAGGGGTGATTACAGTAATTTGTCATGTAATTGGGAGTCACCATTTGGTTGCTATCTTTCACATGCTTGTTGCCTCATCATATAATCCTTCATAATGGGGGTTTGTTGTGTGTCACAGGAATGTGCCAAGCAGCCGGGAAATAATAAACAGAGGAACCCCCGGCTCGTGGGTAGCATGAGTGTTTCAACATCTGCCCAGCTTCTTTCAGCTGCAATAAATTTCAGCTGATAGTAGTGACCCAATATGAAGGCATTTTGTTGTTGTTGTTTTTAGGACAAAATCTTGAACATCACACTTCATTATCTCAGCTACAGTGGCACAATCCATAAGGACAAAACTTGCTGACAAATGACATTGCCTGATGTGAGAAATCATCATTCATTAGAAATTAGTAGAGACATCAAGTTCTTGCCTCAAGACGTCTGGGCTCTCTGTGAACAGCAAGAGTTGTCCTTTACAATTATTGGCTACAGTTTGCTTGCATTACATTATAAATAATTTCACAGGAAATTCTGAAGCCATGCCACCTCTAGTTGTGATCTCATCGAATCTCCTCCAGCAAAGAAAGAATAAACAGGGTCAGTACGCTACAACAGGAGTTCTCACAGGGTTACCAAGTTCATCCTGACACAACAAAACACATAAGCACCTGCTTAACACTAAACCCAAGAACTGCTCCATTAAAGTTAATAGGACCACTCATTGGCTTAAAGTCAAGGAAGTACAAATGTGCTCTGCCAATACCAAGCCTTTGGGAGACTGCTGGAAGAGAAAAAAATTCCTTTTGGGCCATTTACATTATATGGCTCCATCAGCTGGTCACAGCAGCATGTCAGTACTACCTGAAATAGGACATCATTGTTTTATGGTATAAATGGATGGCACTTGCACCACAAATGGTCCCGATATCATGCTGCAGCCTTTCCTCTATGCCAAAAAGAGATACCAAGACCTAGGAACAAATAACCAGCAAAATAAAATTCAGGTACTGCAAAACTGTTTTCAGCAATTTAATAGTATTATGACTCAAAGGGAAACGAATGGCCTAGAAAACAAAGATCACTGTATCACATTCTGGATAAGCTGTGTAGTACAATCAAGACCTTGTCCTACCGTGGTCACTGCAGATCCTACGGACACAATGCCAGTGTTAACCCTGGGCCTGGGCAAATCCAGACCAGGGAGTGGTGGTCCGCAAAGTGGACTGCAGATCCAACTATGGTTGCTACAGAGATATCATTGCTTCAGTGACACACGAAGCACACGAAAGACTCAAACACCAGTGTTTGAAATATTTAGCTCCCATTAACTTCCGTTTGGTGCTCTCAGTGACCTCACTGAAGTTCAAGTATATTCATATCCCAAGATAATCCCAAGGGATTCTGTAAATTTGGGGCTTTATTTGTGATGAAAGAAACAAAACCCAGATTTAAGTTCTTGGTTTTCCTAAGTTTTAAAAAACAAAACAAAAAACAAAACAAAACCAGCCAAACAAAAAAAAACCTACCACAACCCCCCCCCAATTCTTTCAGATTACCATTAAAATAAACCCACCTCTAATAAGTTACTAACTAGAAGAATGCCATTTACCACACTGAATTCTTCCTCTGACTTTTAGATTTATGTTTTTACATGTTGTCTCTCCAACCCTCATAGACAGAATGAGAGGGACAATACACTGGCTGATATATGTAAGCCCTCTGTAGCCATCTATCCTAAAAGCAGCAAAATAGCCTATCACACAGTGCATTTTACCTTGCCTGTAGTCAGTCGCTGGAATTTCACTTCCTAGATCATTATAATGAGAGTGCAATTTTTCACGGCTATGCTTCAGTGAAATCTTCTCATATTACATCTACCTCTTGTTGACTAAGAAAATGCATATAGATTCACATTCCAATTCTTGTGAAGCTTTTTAAAGTATGCACAAGCAAACAGCACTTAAAGCTGTAGAACAAAGTCCTTTGCTGAAGAATAGTTTTAAAGAACACAGGTGACTGCCCTGCTGGCATTTCTGTCTTTCCCATCCAGCTCAAGAGCATAGCAGCATGTTTTGACAAGTCTAAGAAGCCTGTTTCTTCATTACTTGTAAATGAATTTCATAACAAAATGCAGTCCATGCACACATGGTTGGCCTCTTTCATCCTTCATACAGACACACTGATGTCAATAGCAGTAATACAGCATCAATGTATGTATGGTATTAATTACATTAAATAGAAAACTAAACAAGAATCTGAAATACAAAAGGCACTATTTACTACATTAAGAAAGACGTAAAACTGGCTAATGCTCAAGCAGCAGAAGCAAACTAGTATATCTAGGGAGAGGAAAAAAAGATCATGCCATATCCCAAGTATTTTGCAGTTGGGTGTGGAAGAAATTAACTGATCTATGTCTGGACATTATTCAGTTTTGCATTAGAAACAGACAAAAGTGCCTTAGGATCTGAAATATTTTCAAACATGGGATTTTAAAAATAATGCTTTTGCTAATACAACAGTGTTGATACACGCTAATACATACATGCCAACGTGAAGGTGTCTTGTATCAGGAAAGGGAACAAGCTGTCCAGGAGGCACTGGGACAAGTACATTCAAACTAGCAAAATTATATTCATAGTAAGAGTGGTGATAACATCTGTGAAGGTACTGATCAGGTGATGTAATGCACGTGAACACATAAAGACAGTGGTGAATTCAGGCTTTAGAATCAAACAAGTTAGGGAGCTTGCCATGTAATGGAACAGATCCTGGAAAAAGTCAGCACAGAACAAAAAGGAGGGTCAGAAGAGAAATCAAGAGACTGTCATGTAGGGGTGAGTGTAAACAGACCTGTCCGCTATTCAGGTGGATCCCAAGGAGATGTGCAGGAAGGATGACCTCAGGGAGCATATAACTCCCGGAACAGAATGGAGAATGATAAGACCTGCCTCAAGTAAAGGAAAATGCACAGTAAATGTCACACAGAGTGCCTGCATTGCACTGGAGGAAAAAACAAAAATTCCCAGGCCAGGACAAGGTACTCTGTCTGCAGTGTCTTTGAAATGGACAGTTCCGCAACACAAAATACTTTCAACTCCAGGATGATCCTATTAAAATCAAGAAATTTAAGGGTTTTCGAACTTGGTAAGTTCAAACGTTAACATCCTAAACCTGACAACATTTCTCTTGGAACCAAATTGATTTTTATTTCTACTAGTCCCACAGTTTCAATATTCTGTATGCCAGAAAGTTCTTGCATCGATTTTTGACCAGTTCTGTAACAGAAATTGTAGATCCCAGCAGCAAACAGTGTTCAGGCTTTCCGTACCAGAGACAGCTTGGGAAGGTAGTCTGGGACAGCAGGACAAACATATTATCTTGATGTTCCTGCTAACTGATGGGTTGTTATTAACTGTTGAACTGCTTAATTAGGTTTTATAGTTAACAGCCTGTTATGATTAAAGGGGACAATGCATGTGCGTTGTTGAGCTATTGTTTCAAACCATTTGCAAATTCAGAAGAAGCATCACTCAATTCACGCTCGGGAGGCTCTCTCCGCAAGCTGAAAGGAGAGAAGCTTTCTCTTCTACAGAGGAAAACTCTCACTTTAGGCATGAAGTGGGTGGATTCCCCAAACCAACCACATCCCCCAAAGGACAGCAGAGCACCCTGTTTTGGCACACAGGACCCTGACAGATCTCCTCCTGTCCTGCAGCATCATCCACATCTCTAGGTCTGACTTTCACTGCACGGCAGAGATCACCAGCCAGCTGACCAGGGCTGAGAGTATGGTTTCAGTAGAGTAATTTCACTGAACTCCGGCACCTCAGCTTTGTTTCTGTTTTCTGGGAGTTAACACCCACTCGTTTTTCACCTGCTTTTTAAATGACATTTTCCCTATGCATCTTGATGGCACAGCACAGTCTTTTCCTGCTATTCTAGGCTCTTTCATACTCTGTTTAGAATTCCCATACAGAAGCTACTTTCTACACTTTCTCCTACTTACCTTTTCTAGTCACCAGCTGGTACTTTTCATCTTTCTGGAAACCACTCAGTCTCCCAATTTAGTCACACATTCACTCCATTCCTCCTGGCCAGCTGCCACACCTTACAAGCTTGCTTTGTTGTTCTCCTCTTAAAAGGCATGAAACCCTTCACACAATCTCTGCTAGATTGCCTAGCAAACCTATCCCCTCCAGGAAGACTGGAACTGATAAAAATTTCAGGAGGTACCAACTGCCTATTGAACCCATCACCGCTTGTTGTCACCCTTTCTTCTTACTTCTCATATTCATTTCTGCTCATTTTTATCCAGTCTCTCAATTGAGAGACCATAACTGCACTCTTGATTTTATAATTATACAAACAGTGCATAACTACATATTGTGAAAAACTCTCAAAGAAATCCTGTTAGGTGAAGATAACATCGTAGGCTGCTCGGGGGAAAATCAGGTCAAGTTACATTCTGCATAACCTTCACAATCCTCTTTACTTTAACACAAAGATAATAGTGGGCAAAAGAATATTTCAAGCCATCTGATTCTTCCCCTCCAACTATTCAGATCTGTTACACGAACTTTTGCCCCATTTTTATATAAGCATAGGTCAGCAGAATCACCATCTGTACTACACAGCTAAAATAGTGCTCCATGCCCTTTCTACACCCTGTTCTAAAACCCTGTAAGGGCATATCCTCTCCTTTGTGCAAAAATGGACTTTTATGTAAAATGCATACTGCTAAGGAGCAAGTTTCTCTTATTCACAGACTAAACAGTAAAAGAAGAGTTCGTTTCTTTCCACGTTGAGTCTTGACCTTTCTTCAGGCAGAAATTACGTACAATATGAGGTAGGCATATACCTACTGAAAGACAGAATGACTCTTGGAAATTATTTC
>VYZW01044017.1:15836-27143 GCA_013401315.1 Balaeniceps rex
TAGGCATGAAGTGGGTGGATTCCCCAAACCAACCACATCCCCCAAAGGACAGCAGAGCACCCTGTTTTGGCACACAGGACCCTGACAGATCTCCTCCTGTCCTGCAGCATCATCCACATCTCTAGGTCTGACTTTCACTGCACGGCAGAGATCACCAGCCAGCTGACCAGGGCTGAGAGTATGGTTTCAGTAGAGTAATTTCACTGAACTCCGGCACCTCAGCTTTGTTTCTGTTTTCTGGGAGTTAACACCCACTCGTTTTTCACCTGCTTTTTAAATGACATTTTCCCTATGCATCTTGATGGCACAGCACAGTCTTTTCCTGCTATTCTAGGCTCTTTCATACTCTGTTTAGAATTCCCATACAGAAGCTACTTTCTACACTTTCTCCTACTTACCTTTTCTAGTCACCAGCTGGTACTTTTCATCTTTCTGGAAACCACTCAGTCTCCCAATTTAGTCACACATTCACTCCATTCCTCCTGGCCAGCTGCCACACCTTACAAGCTTGCTTTGTTGTTCTCCTCTTAAAAGGCATGAAACCCTTCACACAATCTCTGCTAGATTGCCTAGCAAACCTATCCCCTCCAGGAAGACTGGAACTGATAAAAATTTCAGGAGGTACCAACTGCCTATTGAACCCATCACCGCTTGTTGTCACCCTTTCTTCTTACTTCTCATATTCATTTCTGCTCATTTTTATCCAGTCTCTCAATTGAGAGACCATAACTGCACTCTTGATTTTATAATTATACAAACAGTGCATAACTACATATTGTGAAAAACTCTCAAAGAAATCCTGTTAGGTGAAGATAACATCGTAGGCTGCTCGGGGGAAAATCAGGTCAAGTTACATTCTGCATAACCTTCACAATCCTCTTTACTTTAACACAAAGATAATAGTGGGCAAAAGAATATTTCAAGCCATCTGATTCTTCCCCTCCAACTATTCAGATCTGTTACACGAACTTTTGCCCCATTTTTATATAAGCATAGGTCAGCAGAATCACCATCTGTACTACACAGCTAAAATAGTGCTCCATGCCCTTTCTACACCCTGTTCTAAAACCCTGTAAGGGCATATCCTCTCCTTTGTGCAAAAATGGACTTTTATGTAAAATGCATACTGCTAAGGAGCAAGTTTCTCTTATTCACAGACTAAACAGTAAAAGAAGAGTTCGTTTCTTTCCACGTTGAGTCTTGACCTTTCTTCAGGCAGAAATTACGTACAATATGAGGTAGGCATATACCTACTGAAAGACAGAATGACTCTTGGAAATTATTTCACTCAGCCTAGAGAAGACAGGTGGTAATAATTATCATTAACTACAGCTCTATGCTAGAGCTGATCCCACAACCCAGTGGTTAGAAGATCTCCATGCAAATTCTCAGCTGCTGCCATCATTCCATTGACTTCAGTATTGATTGATTTCAATCATACCTCTCATTCACGGATTCTGCCTCTAGTTCCTGTTGTCCAAAGTATTGAGTATTGAAAAATCTTGAAATTGAAACAAATTCCTCAATTTTCTCTCCAGTCACCAAATAATATCAGAACTACTTTAATTAATACAGTCATATAATTACTTGATAACGTAAGTTCCTGGCTATGTACAGAACAGAAACTCTGCAGGTTTCAGCTCTGCGGGAATGCAACAGAATGGATTCCAGACAAATAAGGTTTGCCAGCTTGTTTGGGACACAAGGCCGGCATTCCTCTCTATTTCACTTGTTGCTGTCAGTCAGCTGTCAGAGACATGCGTTTTTCAACAAAAAATAAACTCAGACATGAAATCATTAAGAGGTGTTTTAGCATGTTCAAAGCCGGTTTTGGCAATCCACAAAATGATACAAAGGCATCAGGACCCATTAGGTCCCCAGCCTGGGAAATATTATTCAATACCAAGATAACACAAGTCTTACACCTCACTTCTCTAATAATCTTCAACAACTTGGCCCTTATTTTATTTTAGCTAGCCCAGTCCTCCTAAATCTTTTAAGCAATGCTTTCACACTAGTGATTTAAATTAAAGCAAAAAACAGCATATAAATCTAATTTCACCAATTGCAAGCTCCCTGCTGCAGGTTTTTCTGAAAGTTCTAGAAAAAAAAAAATTGTTGCTAATTATACGTTATTTATGAAGATGGAAGACAACTGAAATGCTTCAGTTGTCAACCAGCACATGCAACTTTGCTTCCAAATTGAGGCAGTTATAAAGCACTCCCTCCGAGAAGGCAGGAGTTCAGTCAAGTTGTCAGGCGCCAACCGGTAGTGACCACACACAAATTGAAACCTTTTTCCACATGTGCAGGCCAGACAGTCATTTTTCTGAGCTATAAATTAATGCTCTGGGTTCTTGACAGACACGATTTTTTTTTTTTTTTTTTTTAAGGGGCTGATTTTCTTGAGAAACCTATTTTGTACTGTGCTTGCTTGCTTTAAATGAAGACTTCAGAAAGGGTTTTAAGAGGGCCTCTGAAGTAATTATTAAGTACCACTATTTCCGCAATAAACTGGATTTACATGGTAAGCCATGATTACACATGTGGATCTGCTGCAGTCCAGAGACCGCCAAAATTCACAAAGAGTAGTGCTGCTCGCTTGCTTTCCAGGCAAACACACAAAATCTTTGAAACAGTGACATGTGTAAATGGTTTGGCTAAAGGGCAAGGAACATGTTATCATCCTCATATGATATTACTAACTGTAACTAAGTACATGCATCTAAGAAAGCGACTGCACACCAAGTGCTTATTTAAGCCCTTAGTGCCTTGAGATACCTGCTTTGGGACACAAGCAGCTTGATAGGTGACAGCAGCTCTATTCAACCCAACCAGAGATATTTAGGAACCTAAAAATGAGGCGCCATGTGTCAAAAAGTGGCCATGTGGTGCAAAGCCTAACCCAGCCGCTCAGCACAAGGGAACTCTGTGCTGAACAACGGTGTGAAAGCTAAAGTTAAACTCTTATCCAAAGGACAGAGAAAAGTAAGGTGGTTTTTTTTATTATTATGATGTTATCGCATATACCTCGGTAGTCCTAAGAGTCTGGGAATCTAAGTATCTCTAAGTACACAGGAGAAAAGAATAAAGTTGCAGCCAACTGCTACTTCATAAGGAAGAAAACACTTAATTCTGACTATGCAGCGATTGGTGCTACCTTCTGCAACATCTGTCTTGTTTCTTCCACTACATTCCAGCTTATTACTATGAACACAAATATTGCCACTGTTTTCTCGGGCTCCATTGCTTCTGCTTTCTTTCAGAGCCAGTGTTGGTAGAAATCATCTTTCTTCTGCTGCTATAAAGGCTGCATCTGCCAGACACAGACAGTGCTGACAACTACAAACAGGTCAAGAGTGTGATTCAGTTCCTATAAAGAGAGTAGGAGTCTTGATGCTGATGTTAACGGCGACTGGATCCAGATCCAGAAGTTCTAATTTTCTGCTGGAAGCCTTCCGAAACCTCCCAAACATCTGAGCTCAGGCTAAAAGAATGAAGATAGCCTCACTAACCAATGAAACGCCAAGCACACATGCAAATCCCCATGAAAGGAAAAAAGATAAAGGCCTTTTTGCCCTGTGTGTCCTCAATCATCCCTTCTCCTACTCTTACCTGTCAGGTCCCTTGCATAGGCGTGGCATAGCACTTTGCAGAGAAATATTCATAAATTATTAGTGGGCGTAAAACGCTACTGTTATATTTTGGCATAGCACCCACTGTGTACTTATTTGCACAGGTGTGAATGACGATACAAAGGGAAAGACAATGGTGAATCGGAGAACCATTCGGCACTCATGCTGGTATGCTGCTGTGCTCCAGTAACGGTCTGTCACCAGCTCTACCCTGACTACATATTGTGCAGATACTGAATAGCAGCTGCCAAAGCCACAGCATTTTCTTTCCACCCTCTCGCCTAGTGCACCTGCTGCCCAGAGCCCTCACTCCACTCCTGCCAGAGCTGCTTGTTGCTTTTATTCTGTTATTTCCTCTTGTCTCTGAAGTGCATAAGACATTCCTTCAGCAGTGGCGGAAGGAATATTTAATCATTTTAATTCGGGGAGGACAGGCATTGTTGGTCAGTGGCTCACAGGGCTCGTGGCACGTTTTTGTTTTGTTTGCCTGGCTCCAGCTTCCCCAAGACCAGATTCTGGTCCTGCAGACTTCCGAGGTGGATGTGGGGATGGAGTGGGCCACCTGGACCTTGTTGCAGCACTGCTACCTCTTCTGTGGTAAGCGTCTAGAGATTGCTGCTATTGTACGTCCTTGCTGCTATTGCTACCTTTGTGGATCTGCTGATAGTTTCACACTTTTACTTCTGTCACAAGCTTGCCAAATCTGGATTTTCTCACAAAAGCAAACACTCCTTTCAATTTGAAAATGCAACCCCTACAGCCATCTCTAATTGCTGCAAAGTTCAAAACCTTCCATCCTCATCATGTAACAAAAGGAAAGTGACACAAAAAATGTAAAAACCACACTTAACCAATGCTAATGGCCAGCACCACAAAAACAAGCTGAACTTATGAACCATAAGCCTCGTTTGTCCTTTACTGTGAGTGATCTCGTCTTCTGTTGACAGGGATCCGTCACGTTCTCAGCATTACTTGAACTCAGGGGTGTCTGTCTACGAGTGCATAATACAAAGCCTGGCAAACAGTCTTGAAAGTACAAGTAGTCGCACTCACTGAGATCCAGTGAGCCTGCAGGGAGCAAGCTGCTTCACTCTGAGGAGCAGAAGTCTTTCATGACAGCCGCTAGCTTTTTCTTTTCTTAAAATAAAATAAAAAAAAAAAAAAAAAAAAAAAAATCAATGGCACAACTGCACCATTGCTGGTGCTAAAAGGATCAGGCCCGTCTGGTGATTTCAGATGTTGCTCATTTACTCAGAAATTAATCCTCCCTCCCCTCATATTCAGAGCCACTTAACGCCAACCAACAATTATGCCATCTGATCACTAAAAATAAAATAACTTTTCTTCTTTGTCTCTGAATGTATTCCTTCAGGACCCATTTTTTTCTGCTGTTCAGTGAGCCAGAGAGAAGGATATTATGAGTTCCGGGTGTTTAACAAAACAACATGACATGCCACACTCTTGAATACAAGTGCAGGTCTTCAGCTTTCACAACAATGGATCTCATTTTGGGGGTAAAAATAAAAGGCATGATTTTAAATTTGTTTAATCTTTTGGTTAAGTAAGAAATGTAGTCGTAGTCACCATAATAGCATCAAAATACAAGTCATGCTCTGTCCAGAGAATGAACATTGTTATGTTTTATGAGCAGTGTTGAAAAGATAAACTGCATTAAAAAAACCCACACTCATGAAAGACCAGGATAAACGTTAAGTTACTTTTGGTACATATGTAACAATTAGGAGCTAGGTTTTACAACCATTATTCCCAACAATATCAGCAGGATTACTGAGTAATCCTCAGAGGGTTTCAGGATCAGACAATAGTGTTCTGCTCGGTTTTCATATAACAACATATCTCAACACATCTTTCAACATCTTTAGGCAGAAAGTAAATTGGTCATGTAGCAATTCTCCACTAAGGTAAAGCAGAAAAGGCTGTCGTACCTCTCTGCACAGAAAGGCACCTTAATATTTAATGTGATTAATTGAGGGTAGATTAATGACTGAGTCAACAATAATTCCCATACGGAGTGTTTGCATAGGAGTGTGTGGGTATGCTTGCAGTAGTATACTTGCGTGCAAAAATCAAACACAAAACCTGATCACATGTTCACAGCTGGAAACAGTGTTAGGCTTTATTCAGTAAGGTATAAGGCACTATCATTTAGCTCTCCCACAGCAGGAGGAAAAATGGTGCCACAGAAGAGAACTATCACATCAGACACACTCCAGGGGTCTCTTTTACCTACATTGTTCCTCTCCCAAATGTAGCTCTTTAAATTTTAAATAGAAAAAGAACACACAGAAACATTGTGCAGTACAAAAATGTCACGGTGAAAAAAATGTGGAAAACATTTCTCATTAAGCAAGGTAAATACCCTAAAGTTCACATGTAGCTTTGATGGTGCAGTGTGTGCCTTTAAGACTTAAAGAAACACCCACATCAAAGTGTTGTCTTAGGATGGTGGGGCTTTAGTTCAAACACAGCCAAGTTGTACAATAGATGATGTGGTGAATATCTATACTATTTTTATACTGAATAAAATATGGCAAAAATACAGGCTGGACGGCACATTTTAAATTTGTTTTCATTTTAAAAATTTAGACAGGATAATCCATGTATGCTCATATTTTTATAGCGAACTATGCCCAAAACATCGGCTCAGCCTTAAACTTCTTACTTGTATTTAAAATACTGCCTGAAATGTTCAGAAGGCTAAACACACAGAAACCTAGCAGAAACACTGGGAAAGCACAAGAATCTCAAAAATGTAAAAAAAAAACCAGAATGTATTTTTTTTATTCTCTGGGCATTTTTCAAGGTAGAAAACATATTCTGAGAATTCAGATCTATATCACTAAGGAAGATATTTCCTCTAGAAGATACCCAGTGTATTTCTCCCTCATCTTTCCTATTTGTGTATATCCATTTACCAAGAGAGTTTCACTGTGCTTTTTTAAATTCCAGTGCACACAGACATGCTTCTCTTCATCCCACACCTGGCTCCTGGGGAGTACAGGAGCCCCACCATATCTTGCTGCGGGGGATGAGGACCCCATGGTCCCCCCCATCTCATGCCCCACTGCTGCACCAACCACGGGAAAAAGCTATGCAGAGCCAAGGAAGGTGCTTTGGAAAGCCAGCAGGACATCACCCAACTGAAGAATAAATGCTTACCACACAGAATCCAGAAGAAGTTGGTAGCACTCAAAAAAACTTTAAATATACTTTAACCTACAAATTTCAAGCGTGAACCATTATCAGAGCTTTCTAGCATTGGCCCATTTCAGTGATAATAGGCTTTGGGAAACAATGACTGCTTTTGGAAATCCCACCCATAGAATATTTCACTATTAGCATTAATACCTTTTATAGGAGATGCCTAGGATTTTAATGATAGTGCCTTGAGCAACTATTGTTTATTTTTATATTCATCACATTTAGTGGAACTTGAAATACATCTGAAGAACAATAAACTGTTGTTCGCATTTGTTAAATATCAATACAAGACACTTTAAGTGATAGACTGTGTAACTAAAAATAGAGATGAAAAAATGTAAAATTACTTTTGATTTAAGAGAGCTAAAAAAGTTCACAAGAGAAATACTGTCAGAGTGCAAACACAAACTGTCAGACCCACCTTTCTCTGGTATCAAATTCCGAATAAAAATACATCCATTAAACAAAGGTTTAAAGATAAATTATTTAAAAATGCATCAATAAAACATTAAGCAATGCTGGTTGCTAAAGAAATATCCTACAAGGCCAGGCAATCATACCGTTAGATACCTTCCTTAGCCATGATGAAATCATAGAAGAAGGAAAAAAAAAAAAAAAAAACATAAACCACTTCATGTAGCTCAGTGATATATTATTTGATAGGGAACACTTTACTGCGAGTGTCCATTAACTGATGCTTACACTGTAACTCACAGTATATGACATCCATATGAATCTCAAATGAATTCACTACTATCAATGCTGTTTAAATGAATACTATGTGGATTGGGGCTCTTTTTTGAACAGATGCAATCTGTTCATGTACGATGATCTATATCTGAATTGAAGGGGTTGCAGTGTGCTGGGTACAAGGAAAACACAGAAACTAGCATGAGAGGTTTAATCTGGCAGCATAGGGAGATCAGGAAGTGTGTGTACGTTCTATGAAACGGGAGGGAAAAAGCAACTGCAGAAGACAACAAAAATCAGGTCTTAGCAGTGATATTAAGAGCAACAGGAATGCATACACAAAGAATAAGAACGGTTATTATGTATTGACAGAAGAGAGAGAAACAATGCACCAGAGGGTGAGGGAAAGATGCTGTTGGGAAAAAAATTTGGAACAGAAGGGAAGTGAACAGCCTTATGGTGTGTAAAGATTAGGTAGTGATTGAGGACATGTTAGAAAAACAACCTGTGAGGTAGACTAATTGTGACCAAAGATAAAGATAATAAAATGCCTGGAAAAAATGGCAGAAACAGATACACTCTTTTTTTCTGGGAGAACAGCATAGGGCCAGTCTAGCATCCCAGGACAGGGATTTCTCTGGGAATGGCCCACAACTGGATGAGGGGAATAGAAATCAAACAGGTCTGCCACACAGGAAGAACAACCCGTCTGTTTCATAATTAGCTAAGCAGAGAGCAGAAATAGTAAAGGAACAGCCAAAGAGTTAGGGCTTAGTCCCACAGAAAACCATTACTTTTTATTCAGACAGCCTGCCAATTGAGCTAATCCTGTAACCAGCCACGATCCAACTCTATAAAGTATGATTGGAACTGCTGCTGCTGCCGCTTGTAGCTCATGCTGCTCGTTCTTCACTTCATAGTCTTTCTAAACAGATTGTCTTGGGCTTTGAAGAGTTTACTCAACAGGGAGACAAGCAAAGAAGAAGAAAAAGATGTTAAGTTCTGCTACTGATACAGTTCAGAAGTAGGGCTGGTTTACTTAAGTTGTCTGCTAGAATTGACGCTGCACTTTTTAATGAACATATCACTTGGGGGATTTATTTCCCATAAGTGCTGGTTGGCACAGAAAGAGAATAGGTAGCCCAAACAGGCTGAACCACTCTTTCTCCATAAATGCAAACACATGCACACACACAAAAGAGTGAACTGCAACAGGCAAATAGCAGTTGTCAGCAGAGAAGTCTGTGTACTGTTTTATCCTGTCTAGGCCATGAGCGATTTCAGTTTTACATCAATCTGAAATCATATTTACAGTAAAGGGCAAAAGAAACACAATATACATTGGAGAGTGGTATTCCCTCTTACATTACTTTTTTGGAAAAAAAAGGGACCCAGAAATACTTCATCTTTCCTGCATGTCTCCCTAAAAGCACAGTATTTGTACTACTTTTGTGCCAGCATTTTAAAAAATTGCTTTCTGCCTTTCTTTTCTGATGTTTTCCAACCTTCCTGTTAAGGTAGCTACTTTCTCGCAGAGACACATGCCAACCTTCCCTCAAGACAAATATCCTTGCCAGAACAATAAGCAGAAGTTTTAGAATTGCCATAAAATAAAGCCTGTTCTAAAATAAATGGTGTTTGATACAGAGTTCAACAATCTAAGACCTGGAGCAGTTTGCCTGGACGTCACTGGTACACAGTCTGAAAACAGCTCTGACATACTTTGTCTCTCTGGTTTTGAAGATGGCAATACAGGATCATCATTGCTTATATTCTCTGCTCTATGGACTGCTTGGATAACTTCAGTGGGTATTTTACCACAAGAGCTTTACATATGGTCTTCAGGGCTGGGACACAGCAGCCACGTCTCCATTAGCAGGTATCGCAGTCCACAAAAAGCAGTTCTCTAGGGTGCAACGGCTGATGCTGAGGACCCCCCACACACACATTTTAGGGTATTTACTTGAAAACTGTTTCGTCTCAAAACTGAACACCCATTAGTGGTACGTGCATATGCAGAGTGTACCTTTGTTCTTAGTTTCATGCGGTTCATGGCCAAACGGCTGTGCACCGTGAACCAAAGGGTGGGATATGGGGCCAACTGGAGATGCACTTCAAAAGCCCACTCCTGATTGCCACTAAAACCCTGGAGTAGAGACACCCGGTTTGGGCTGTCAGCCTTTTTGTACAGTTTAGTTAAAACTGTTTCATACCATATTTTAAAAATACATGAAATCATTGAAAAATTGAAATCTAGAAGGGGGAGGGGAAAAAAAAATCCTAACTGTTCCATAGTTAATGTTACATTCAACAGTAATTACTTAACACATACAAAGCTCAATTGCATAACCTACAATTCTCCCACTTTGTGTAGGCTCCTTTGCTTCTACTTTAAATAAAAGAAATTCTTTTCATTTTGTCAAGAAAACTTTTCTCTACCTCACTACTGCATGACAAGGGAACAGATGGCAATTTAAGGGGAGAATTTATGAGAGCCACAATCTTAATGTTGCATAAAGAAAAGAAAAAGACTCGCATCAAAACCACTGACAAATGTACTTGCTAATATTAATGCACTCCCCATTCATCCAATATGCTTCCTAATTGCTTTTCTGTACATAATAATGTGGCACCTGCTGCTCAACATTGCAAGCGCATCAGGATTTCTCCAAAGTCAAACAGCTCTGCAACTGGCCCTCTCCCAGTGATAAATGTAGAGCACTGTATCACGCACAGTTCCTGTCAGTGGCATAATTAAAATTTTATACTTACAGAAAAAGATAGTAAACAATCAGTTCTTAAATGGATTCACAAGAGGAACTCTTGTTACAGCCAACTTTATAATTAGTATGCATCATGTAATGCTAATATATCCATGACAAGAAAATAGGAAAAATGTAGAAACTCAGTTGTTCTCTTTAATGCAATGTTAAACTACACCAAAAAATGAAAGCAATCAGCCTATTGTTACTTCAGTCTTCTATTTTCTGCTCTTCATTTTCCATTGAAAATAGCTCGGCACATTTTGCACTGGAATGATGGTCGCTCCCTGGTGCCACATCTCTGGAATTTTCAAACAGCCACTAGGATAGGTTTCAGCTTTATGATGTTTATTCATTTTAATTTTACATTAGACAAAAAAACGTAATTTATTTTTAACAGAGTTAGGGCCAAAACACACAATCTTTATTAGCTGACAAGACTCCCACTGACAAAGATATGCAAAGCATTTAAATGCATTTTTCTGCCGATGTGGTTATGCATCATCCAAAATGTGACATGCTTGCTATAAGCAAAAAAAAAAAAAAAAAAAAAAAAGNTATTAAGCAGAACTGAGATGCCATATGCTTTCTGTTTCATAGTGGTCACACTTCTATCTACCTGATACAGAATACACATACAAATTTGCATAATACATGTATACTATGTACCTTTCAGATTATGATCTGAATATTTTTGATAAAATTTCAGTCTGCATATATGCACCTTACATATATTTTTGCTTACAAATACGCTGTTTACACTCATGCACGCTCAAACCTATGCATGTGCATACACTTTTGCTTAGTTTTCTAATTGTTTTAAAATAATTTGATAGCATAATTTTGGAAATATAGCTATGTAAGAGTCGGCTCTGCCCCCAAAAGCCATACGCTGGATACGTGCAAGTCTACAACCATTTAGTGCCCCAGAGTTTGAAGTAATATGCATCCCAAGACATGTATTTTTAACTAAAACAGTGGTTTGCATTTTTAAATGC
>VYZW01044020.1:1698-20456 GCA_013401315.1 Balaeniceps rex
TTCTTACTTATATATAGTTTGTAAAAACTACTATTGCTGCTACTTATTTCTGATATTGTCACTACTATCTCCAGAAGAAGGCTGCATATGAAACCGCACACAATGGGAAATGGTATTTCCTGTACAGCACAATAAAAGCAGTTCTAGTTTTTTCTTTAGCTTATGTTGATAAATATAATTACAATATATTTCTAAACAAAGAAATAACATAAAACAAATAACAGAGAAAGAAATATTTCTTATTAAAGAAATAACATAAAATTTGAGTAGTGCGGGAAAGGCCTGTGTCAAAAGAGTTGCGTATGATCACATTTGGAAACCAGAACAGGATGCACCTATCAACTTTAACTCTGACTTTTTTAATATGAGAGAGTTTGGCATTCAATGTTTGTTTTTTGAAAGAAAATTTCAAAATCACTCAGCAAGGAAAACCTAAAATCTAGCCAACAAGTATGTGGATAACTGAAATAACAAAACATATTTAACCTATGCTTGGGGAGGGGAAAACAAAGAATTTCCAACTTCATAGTTTTCTGCACTATTCTTCCAAATCACCAGTTAACAGAACATAAAACCAGACATCACGGGATGAAGAATTTTCACCTCTGCCTGTTTGTACATCTTAGTTTATGACAACGGATGAATTTAAATGGTGAAAAATAGGTAGCTCTTGTTGTTCTATGGAAAAGAACACCACCTCAGGACTGTATGCTTTCCAACAAATGGCCAATGTCATGATTTGGAGAACAGATATAAGAGCTCACCCTCAAGCTCATATACTGCTCATTAAGAATGTTTTAAGTGTCTTAGCAAAAAACATTACATGTAGCTCAATGTCATCAGTAAGATGGTAAATAATTTTTTTTAAGGGGAAACTAAGCTTGGAGTAAAAATTTACATAAGACTTGAAACAAACAAAAAAGTACTGGTCCTTAGCACAAGCTCTCTACAGTCACTGAGAGATCACTACCATAAACAGGGCAGATATTCAGAATATTGCTATTCAAGCATATCTAGACTGCTCTTACTCAGTTTACCAGGGTTATATTCTTGGAAAGGCTAGAAGAAAATGCAGGCACAAGCAGCACAGGAATGTATCATCCTAATTCCTAATTAATGTGTTATCAATCTAAGCTTTAAAGCAGCCAGTATCGGGGAAGTTAACTCTAACTTGGAACCAAAAGGATGTTCTGAGCAGAGCACTAAATGAAAAAAAAGTTACACATACTTTAACAGCATCTTTGGCATCAACAACAGCGAGATCTCGAAGTGCCCATGCAGTCTGCCTTTTGTAGAAATCTCCCTTGTCAGATTTTTTCACTTTTACCACATTTACTTGCACGGGTCGTTCCGTTGTCACTGTTAAATTAAGTAAGAGAGTAATTTCAAAATGCACAAGTTACTTTAACATCTGTTTCTGCTGTATTTCAACTTCTGAAATGAATTATCTGTGGGGGAGATTTCATAATATTTATTTCATGAAAAGAGACCCCTTGAAACATTTTCATCCACAATATCCACAGCTCAGTTTAAGTCTCAGTCAACCAGATATAGGTCTCTATACAGCTTGTGAAGTAATGAACCCAATTTACAGATACTTCTCAATACAGCAGACCTCAGACCATGGCCACATAACTGACAAAGTACAGAGGTAATTAGAGATTATAGTCAGAATAAAAACATTTTCTGAGATTCCTCAGTCAAAAAAAAACCTTCTAGCAAGGTAAGTTATTGACAGATTGACCCAAAGCACCTAATTTTTTGAAGACACATAATATAATACACATAGACTCAAAGCAACATTAGAATTCAGTTCAGTTACTGTGCCTTTCCAGAGCCCTCTGCCTTGGACTCTAACCAGTACTCTTTATTGCATTTTATTTAGGCTGATAAGCCTAAATGTCTACTAAATCCCCTTTTAAGCACTAGAGAAAGCCTGCTTCAAAAGCCCACCAGTCCCACACAAATAATTTTGATTCTTTAATTTCAAATTACTATGAGATCTGGGAATAAAAGTACAGGGGTTTGTTTCTTTTTTAATAGAAGCAATAATGGAAGTATAAGCTAATTTTCTCCATTAGAAATGGAAAGCACCGGTTTTATATGGGGCAAGAATAAACATTGTAAATAAAGCTAAGACAAATGCAACTGAATAAAAAAAAAAGGTGAAGACACAAAACACAGTGTAGTATTACTATGTACCTGTGGCACACAAAAAGCAGTTTCTCTTCTTTTTGCCTGCTTTGCACACGTTCACAATGCTCAACAAGCGTTCATCATTGGGAGTGAAAATATCCCTCTGTAAAGCATGCTTGATTGCAGTCATTTTCTCTCAGCTGAAAGAGTTTAAGACGACATAATACATTCAGGAACATTTAACACACAAAAAAGAACCAGTCATTTACTTACAGCAACTACAGTTTTTGAAATGAAATTTTATAGCTAACTTAATGAATCATAATCTAGACAAGCATGATTTAGGTAGAAAACCAGCCCACTTTAGGAAAAAGTCCAAGATGAAGCTTACTATCTTACTACAGTTAGACAACTGTAATTTATAACACTAGGATGATCCTTCTGCCTAATTTAACAGAGAACAAAAATCTTCTTAGTAGTAAAGTGGAATGTGAGGCATTAACAAAAAAAGTTGAAATGGGAATCAAGAAAAAAAGACTCCCTCACTAAGTAGTGGAATTTTAGAATGGGTATGAATGCCATGGGTCTGGTAAAAATCTGTATGAAGACAGGTGAACAAAAAAAAACCCACAAAATTTGACAGGGTGGAGAATGTGAAATGAAAGTCACCACAGTGACGACCTTAAATGCAACTTAAAGTCCAGAAACCTTCAAATATACCTAAAGCCTTCAATTAGATTTTTAGGACTCTCACCAAATCAAGGTTATACGTTGGGCAGACCAAATTGAAAATAATGTTCCATTTAGAGGGAGAAAAAGTGTCTCTGGCTCCCGGCTTTGCAGGAAGACTTCTGGAATATATTCTGGATACGGTATGCCATAGCAGTCATTCAATCCACCACTCAGATGCCACAATTTCAAGTCTAACAAATTATTACTTTTGAGTCTTGGTGTATCACATACACATCCTAATTCTCTTCTGGTAGAGGGAAAAATCATTCTGATTCAGGATCAGTGTCCCTGCATGCTTCCTCACTCCCTCCTCCCTTGGTATCATAAGAGAAATTCTAAATTAGTACTTGATCCCATGTTATGAAAGCATTCTCAAGTATCCTGCTCAAACAGCTTTCTTAAAGCAGAATAAGTACATCACATTCTATTCAATGGCAAAAAACACCCCAAACCAACCAACCGGGAAAAAAAAAAAAAAAAAAAAAAAAAAAAGAAAAGAAAACCAGCCTGTACTAGAGTTTTCCCAGGTTTGATACCTCTGTAAAGAACATTTGTGGTGGTTATCTGTTGTCAAATTCATCATTGCCAATTCCTGGAGAGTTACTAGAAACTTGTTATTACCATATGAGTGGCACCGTGTTTATAACTTAACTTTACCCAACAAGCAGGCATTATGTTTTTATTAATTAAAAAAAAAAGTAAGACATTGCAGAGGGCCCATATAATAGAATTAATAAATTATTCTTAAGTCTTAAGTCAGATTTATCTTCTGGATATTGAAGTCTCTTTCATAAAAGCTTCCTTATAACAGAACAGCTCCTGGAAGACAAACTATGGGGACAGATACACACCTAAGGCAAGAAATCTCTGAGCCTCTAGAAATACAGCACTGGGTTTCTTTGTTTTGCAAAGACCTGTTTCACTGCTCTTGCCAGCTACCACATACTATTAAAAGTAACAGGCTGTTCTTCTTCCTCTTTATCCTCAAATGAAGGTCTGGCAATTGTTACAGTAATGCAGAATAAAGAAATGCATCTTTGTAGCTGGTAGAAAGTTCGACTTCAAGGCTCTAGATCCGAAAAGGTCACAACACAATTTTGCAAAGATAAGGCCATTAGGTTTGACTAGTTTGCTGCCTTTTCTTGGATGCATGGACTGGAGCTCAGAAACGGAACACTTTTTTAATTATGGAGTTTCTTATCTAGCAAGGGAGTAACAGGATATTTCAAGAAGAGAAAGAAAGTAAACATGTACACTTAGTAATAAATCAAGACATTTCTTCCAGGAATCAAGTGCTGACCTTGAACCCTGTACTCTAACCAAATGCTAAAAAAGACAGACTTCTGCTGAGAGATAGTAAACAGACATTACTTATTCAGTCTCATAACCTGTAACAGCAAACACATGAGATTGTACAAGGGCATCACAGACTGCCCTTTTGCACCTTCAGCTACAGCGGCAGACATAGTTTAATGTCAATGACGCAGTCACGTATCAGATCAGACCGTTAGGTTGCATGAATGGGGTGCATCTGCCATTAACAGCAAAAGTACTTTCCTAACAAACCCCAAAAGTTTTCTTTCTAGTTTTTCTCCTCATTAAGAATAGAGTTTTCAGGTGATTTGGGGCAGGTAGAGAGGCAGAAAAAGAAGTAGAGAGAGACTGGGGAGGTATGGGGGGGTGGATCTGTTCACAGCGTTCCCTCTTCAAACGATTCACCTCTGCAGTAACAGCAGCCAGCAGTGGGAGAAAGTAAAGGGTAACAAGAAAGGGCTGCAAGAAAAGAAAGCTGTTCAGATTTGTGGGATGTGTTAACAACTGGTTTGTTTAAAAATATTCACTGAGAGTTCTGATTTTCTTTGGCAATGCCTTCAAGTAAGTATGCAACATGCTCAGAGGAAAGCATTTGTACTTCTAGCATGTTCATTTGTGATGAAGGATTTGCAGAGGCAAAATAAGACCAACATTAAATTAACCATGCACCAAACAAGCATAAAATCCCAAGGAAGTCACAAAATTCTGAAAAAAACTTCTGACAGACTTCAGTATAATCACCTGGTTCCCTAGCAAAGCATGGTCTAGTCCCCACCAGATTCTAGAAATCCAGGGTGGGCGGGATGGAATAACACCACCCAATACTCAAGTTTGCAAAGACCAATCAAATAAGGAAAAAAAAAAAAACACCAAGCTGCAGAAAATTAAGGAATTAGCAATATTCACCTGATTCAAACAGTTCCTCACACTACAGAGAGATTCTAGGTAGTCTAAAAAGAGCAACACTTAGACATCACATTTCAATGCTTTTATTTAAATACAGAAGCTCCGATATTACTCTGAACTTACACTTTAAAATTCTACATGATTAATATACATCACATGCTACACTGCCTGAGGCTGAGACAACAGAACAATATGTGGAGTTAAATTTTAGGTTGGATTTTTCTTAGAAATGCATTGGTTGCTTTCTCTGACAAACACATAGCAAAGACAAAAGGGTTCCTTTGGCACTCAAAACAGAAAAGGCACTGACTTTTCTTCTAGCCTTTTACGTCCCACTGCGCCTGAGCTTAGCTTAGGCCACCACCACATCTCTCAGCTTAGGGAATCTAGTAGTTTTAAAGATTAGTCAACCAAGGACTTTGGGAAAACAAGGGCCAATACATCAGGCTGCAGTCAGTATTGCCAAGCATACAGCGCTCGGGGCACTCAACGAAATGCTGTTTACATGACACCTCTATGGCAATGTAACACTCCATAGCTGCTGTCTAACAACTTTCCTCCCCTTTCATCAAATGCTGGGCCCAGCATTTGTTTCCCAAATAGCATCAGGTTGTCATTCCCGTTACTCTTCAACAGGTGCACAAGATGAACACACAAAGTGCCAACAACCTGCTGCATTTCAGAAATATCCCCTTTCCTTCCCAGTTTAGGATTTTACTTTCTGCTCCAAGTGACATTCAGGCTGCTGCAACTCGCTAACTCTCCCATTCCACTGCTAACACAAGTTGTCCAGAATACACCTTTCCCATAAAAGAGAACACGTTAAACCCGAGATCAAAGGCTTGCTCTGACATATAGTCCAACTTCTGTTATAAACTCAGCCCCCTTAGTCACAGCCACCAAAACCTTCGCAATGTGCCAGGACCACGTACATCACCAAGTTCTTCACACGTGACCCTTCCGTCCCAACGGAAGACAGAATTAAGCACAAGGAGATGGATATAGAGCTGCTTCCTCAGAAAGCTTCAAGAAAGCTAAGACCATGCCAGTCTCTAATAAATCCCTTTAGACATTGCTGCTTTCTTTTTTTGCAGTAACGTTACCAACACAGCCTCGGCTACATGAAATCTACCAAAGACATCACACGACAGACATAGCCGGTCCAGGAAATACATGGGAAAGATTCAGCGGGGCAATTCCGTAAGGCTACTTAGTGAGCACTGCTGAGCCTCTCCAAGTGTGGAAGCAGGAAAACATGCCATTCCTGCACCCTAGCGGGTTAAAACATAACAAGAGAGCGTAGCCTAACTGTAACATCCCCAGGAATCAATCAACCAAAAGATCAATCATTTAACAGGAAAACTCAGAAGAGTTACTTATAGCAGCGGCGGCCTCCCAAGGGCCCCTCCGGCACCAGCTTCACCGCCTCCCACCTGCGAGTCCTGCAGACACCGCCTCGGAGGCAACCCCCCCGCGCAACCGCCGGCAGGAGGCAGCCGCAGCCGCGGCACCCCGCTGCCGCCACGGCTCCGCCCCAAGCCCGCCGGCCCAGACACGGCCAAGCTGCCCCGGGGCGACAGGAGGGGCCCGGTCCGCGGAGGAAAGAGCAGCAGGCCCCAACACCCGGGGCGGGGGAAGGGACGGAGGATGCCGGAGCCGCCCCCCTCTCACCGCGGAGCCAGGGCCAGCCGGGACGGGGCCGCCTCCGCTTCCAGCCGCGGCGGCTCCGGCCGCAACCCCCCACCGCTGCGCACCGCCCGCAACGGCCGCTTCCGCTCACGTGACGCCAGAGGCGAGACGGCAGGCTAGGCAGCCCGCGCACCGCCCCCTCCTGGAGGAGGTGGGCGTAACGCCTGTCAGGGCCGTAATGACCGACGGCCCGCGGGGCGGGGCGGGAGAAGAGAGGGAGGGGTGGATGGAGCCAATAGGAGCGCAGCAGGGGAGGGGCGCGAAGAGGGAGGTGTGCGGGCCGCCGGCGGTTGGGATGCCGTCGCCTCTCCTCCCTCAGGGCAGGCTTTGCGCTGTGACCCTAAAAGCAGCGCCGAGCCGGCCCGGGCAATAAAAGCCTAGGCGGGGGGTAGGCGGTGTTGCTAGGCTGGAACGGTAGCCGTGCGGTGGTCTTCTGTGAATGGCCGGGCCCGGTCTGAACCGGGCCTCGCCGGCCGGTGACACGGTTAGTAGCGCCCCGTGAGGCCCCGGAGCTTCTCTGGTGGTGAAGGGACCCTGGGGGTTGCCTGGCGATGCCGGGGTGAAGGGTGGTCCCACTTCTTTCCGCTGTGACCGTGTGCGCCTTCCTGAGGCGGCTGCTGCCCGACCCTGAGGTGGGTTGATTCAGGTAGGGGGGGGGAAAAACGGGAAAAAAGGGAAGGGCCTGGAAAACCTCGCCAAGCTCTAAAGAGCTGCTGGGAAGGCGCTCCCTCCAGTAGCTGTGAACTGTTAGGTAAAACGCTGCCGTGTAATTACAAGGCATAAAACAGCAAGAAAAATAATGCCAATACGATCTTTCCATATTACAACCTGCGAGAGGTGTTTTATGTGCCGGTGTGATGAGAGAACTCTTGCCATCAAAGAGTTTGTAACAGAATAGTGAAATGCCGTGGGAGCGATGACGTGGGTCGCACGAAAAGCAAAAACGATGTCATGTCAACTTGTATCTGATGTCTGTGTTCTCAACTGACCTCATGGCAGAGTTATTAAGAAATTTTATGTCTTTTAGGAGACAAGTGTATTCACAAAAGAAATGCAGGTATACCTGGGATTGAAAGATGCATACAATACATTACAAGGTGACAGTATCTTAGAATTTCAAATGACAAAGAAGTCCATCTCCAACCACATGCTGTAATTCAATTTGGCCACAGCATCAGGATTAATATATCTTCTGTGAAAAACATTCGGATTTTGGCTTTTTACCCCTAAGCAGAAGCACCCTTAGAAACTGACAGTCTTTGGTACCAGTGATAATTCAGAGGGAACAGTTAGTCTGTGACTAGTGATTGTGAAATTTAGGATTTGTCATCTAACCATGAGAAATTATGTCCAAATCTGGCTGTAGCTACTTGTAGCCACTGGTGAATTCAGTGAGAACTGGAACTACCTTACAGTTCAAACTTCTCTGTGACGGAGGTTCTCCACACGATTGATACACTTAACTCATTTTTAGCATTATTAATATAAATTAATATAGTATTTCTTCAAAGTTTGCATGCAGAGTTGAGGAAAGACTGAAATCATTACAGATTACTTGAACTGTGTGATTTATTCACTTTAATACATCAGTATGCCTTTAGCGTATGGCTGATAAAATGTATTAGCCAGGCCATGACCAATAAAGAACAACAGAAAACATCTTTTCCAAGTGATTGTTATAAATTGCCAAAATATAGACTTTTAACATGTAAAACTGTGATTTCACCATTCCTGTATCATTTTTCCGCTTAGCTGAAAGCATTAAACACTACTGACCAATAAAGTCTTGCTGAACGTACTTCTAATTTCTGACTTACAAAACAACATGCTGCATACTTCTATAATATATCATTTATGAGGGCCAAGGTTAAAAGAGAAGTTACAGTTTGGTAATTTCTCAATTCAGCCACAAAACGTACTGTCTCTGGCTAGATCTATAAAGACTGGACAAGGCAGCCATAAAAGATTGGATAAGGTTTCATAAAGCTGTTGTTGTTATTAGTCAAAACCCTTCTAGTTTCCTGTCTTTAGCTGTTAATTCTGCTAAAGGGCAAAAAAACCCAAAACATAGTTTGTTAATGCTTAAATGTGGTTACACATGTTAAAACGGACATGAGATCATCTTCTAGGATGCACAGTGCCATTCTCTTCCCTCCTATTTCAGCTTCACACAGATGCTCTTTAGAAAGGGCCTTTGATCTTCCAACGCTGACTTATGACAAAATATTTTTAAACTACATATGACAAATTTTGTAATAAAGTCCCCCAGTTTACTGGAAGAAGATAGTTTTATATGCTGAACGTGACGAAGTATTGGGGAATAGGTAGATGACAGGGAAATTAGTATAGTAGTAAAGTTGTGAAGAGGCGGGTTACTGTATGTATGACTCCAAAATACAGAGGAGAAGAAGAATGAGAAATAACCCAGAAGGCACAGTCCAGAAGAGGCTCCCTGCTCTGTTTCACTTCCAAAATTATTTTAAAAATTCTGCATTGATCTGTATTTGCTTAATTTAAGATGCAGGAGGAGATTAGTTAATCCATGAAAGATAAACACACAGGAAGAGTCCTTCTGTTTTACGTATAAGGTCATGGGTCTTAGATGGTGGAAATCATCTTAAATCCATGAACTTCACCAGTGTATTTTTTGTTGATATGGAACTATCTTATCTGAATGATGATGTTAAATGCTTTTTATAGCATGGAGCTGCAGGAAACGAATGTATTTTTTTAAGTATAGAATAAGAGAAATATGGTATTGATAAATGCTACATACAACATATTCTCAAATTCTTTTGTCATAGGTTTCCCCATATTCTTAATTGTGATGTTGGTTAAAGAGTTTTTAAAAAAATACACTTAGGAAAAAAACATCATCTGTCTTTTATGACAGCCTCTATTCTCTTTCTGCCTCTTAAACAAATGAGCATGAAGTTCTGTTTGCTCATTATCACTCTTCTTCCTTTTCAGGCTGCCATATTTTTTCTTTTCTCTGGAACAGATGTGGCTGATAACAATTCCTGTCTTCTGAAGAAAATCCACATTATATCCACAATCTCAAGTATTAATTCACTCCATTTAGTTGAAACCTTTTATAAGAACGCTACAAATGCATTTGCGATAATCCTTTACTCCTGTAAGTTTCTTCCTATTCAATTTTTGAGAAGTCTTCCAGGAGAAGCAGATGAATCCTCAGATATTGTATTTCAGACTACATTCTGTATATCCAATGTCAGGAGATGTGATGTAGGAAACAATTCTGCATTAATTGAAAGGTGGTCTATTTAGCCTGTCAGGTCTTTTTCATTTATAATTTAGCATATTCTCTGTCTCCTGTGCTGCAGCTGTGCTATACTAACTGCAAAGTGACAGTCTCCCGCACCTCAGGACAAAGACTTTCCATAGTGTGATCAGGTCAGTCTAGCAATTACAGTGTCTTGGTATTTGACATCTTAAAGAACTGTGTGAGTGTAAGGAGTCTCTAGATTAGGTCCACAAAGATCTTTTAAAGTATTTTTCCTTTTGATAATAACCAAAATAATTTACATGGACAATGTCCCTTTTTCACCTTTCCTTTTGTTTAGTCTGACCACTTAGTGAAGAATGTCTGAAATATTATGTTATCAAATGGAAGAAATGCCAAACAGATTGTAATTGCGTATTATTCCACATAAAATGCAGGCTTATTTGTCTTCTAATATAGCCAATTTAATGTTTATACAGTACAAGAATAGAAAGATATAAACTACTGATGCAAGTCCATTAAATATGGCTGAACATTATAGCCATTTTTAGCTTATCAGTTTCTAACACAATACAGACAATTATTGGTCAGGAATTCACTATACTTGTACTTTATTTCAAAAGAATGCCCTGAAGAGCTTATTATTAGAGGTTCTATGTTTTTATTACAATTACAAGATGAATGATGGGAGCTTTTCCACCCAGAAAATATTTCCTTGTGCCCATTAAGCAAAGAATTTGTAAACATTACAGAAAACATTGTGACCTCTGCAATTAATACACAGTCCAAACAAGACAATGTATCATGAGTAACAGTGGTCTGAATTATACTCGCTATTGAAGATGGTTTTGTGGAACCTGGATGCTGGGCAAATACTTCTTGTAGCTATGGATCAAATGTTACAACACACATACTTGCACTGGATTATCCCAAAGACGTTCTGAAAAGAACAACTGCATTTTATAAACAATTACTATAAATACAGTCCTTCTCTCTAACAGTATTTAGGTGGCAAATGTAAGACTTAAGTCCTTACAAATTCCAGAAGATTTGTGTTACCCACATAAACTGCCTTCACAACTGTCAAGATATACATAATTACTAAGATTTGGGTTAGAATGAATGTAATTTATAACATATGCCTAGAATAAATATATAGCTTCTGAAGATTAGCTAATCAAAGGCATGGCCTTTCCTATATACAAGCAATAGGATAACATTTAAAAAGTAAAGTAGAAAGCTGTACATTTTATACAGTTTTTCAAATATATTCTCACTTATTTGATGTTATTTCAATTTTGAATCCAAAGTACATTTACACAAATGTTTTCAAAGGTGGGAGTTCATGTGAAAGACAACAGTGAAGTACGAGTCACAGTACCCTTGCGCGACTATCCCATTGTACAGATGGCAGGTACTGAAAGAGGACATTAACTAGCTTGTGATTTCCTAGGAGCTATGTACATCAGTCAGCTTTAGGGACGTAGCTGGTTTAGTCCACAGCTAGTCTCCCTGTACTCTCTTGGCTGCCAAAAGAGAAGGCAAATGTTCTTCTGCAGGACGTTCTGACCAGAAGCTTCTCTGAATGACCTGTTGGGTTGGCATTTTTTTATTGACTATGGGAAGAGCAGCCAACTGGCTTAGCCGACTGACACTGGGCAATATCACTGTGCTTCTTATTGTCAACATTGTTCCTCTTCAGCTCTTGCTCAATACAGCTTTAATTCATCCTCTGTTTCTACTGTAATATAATGCTGTCACAAGTCCAGCCATTATTTTTTGTTATGGGTGAGATCTTCCAAACCACTCAGTAGACTCCACCTCGTGTTAAATGTAACTTTAAGTACTAATATGCATTTAAGTAGTGCACTGAATACGCTAACACATAGCTAGAAACTGGTGAAAATGATTCTCATAATTCTATGAATTTTGAAAAGTATCACTTGCCTACAAAGTAATTGTAGTAGCCAATAACTACTGTTTACATAGTATTGTTAACTCTTGGTCCAGAGGTAGAGAAGAGACATAAGGAAACAATTTCCGTTCCCTAACTGGGCCCATTCATACACATAAACAATAAAGTGCAAGAAAGAAGATGTTAATGATATAAAAGAAAAAAGTTCTGAAAGGTCTGATAAATAAAGCAATTCTACTTAAGAACATTCATTTTCTAAGACAGTACCACAAATAATGGAAAGGCCAAAGGGAGTACTGGAGTTCTGAGAGAAGAAAAATTATAACTGCATAGGTGAAAAGTTGGTCCCATGGTACCTGAACGCAAAACTCCAGTTCATCAGGATGAGGGTTTGATTCTTGTATTGATGTAGGCGTGATCTCTTTAACAGAGGTAAAATGGAAATGTGCATCATTCTCATACAGATCTCATTTGGTTGCTTTTTTTTTCCTACTTCCAGGATATAAAAATTAACTGTTAATGCTCTTAATGCTTTAAAAATATTTCCAGCTATTAGTGAAAGATAATTTATACTCCCATGAACATATGAGCAAATGCTGAGCTCTACATACATAAGCAATGACCACTGACCATGAGAATTACTGGTTCTATGTTGAAAGTCTCATATATTTCAAGTATTTGCCAGAGTGAGGCCCTCCTAATATATAGAAATGAATGGTCTATTGTTTACGTAAAAAGTATGTTCCACTTTTTACTTACATGTAAAATTAAAAAGCAGATACTGCATATCACTTACTATCTTTTTGATCAGATGATTTATGAAATGCTGGTCAGTGAAAGTCAACCAGTCACCTGAATGTTAGAAAATGCACCTTCAGGACAAAGGACACAGGGAGAGGCATAAAAGGTTGGAAGCATAGAAGCATATCCTCATAAGTACTAAGCAATCCCTATTGTTGGATGACCAGATTGAATCATCATTTAGGTAGGTGTCATCAAAGTTCACAATCTTCAAGTCCTTCTTAAGGTACATTTCATTCAGTTTGCTTAGTGCTCGAGCAAAGGTATATTTAGATGCACAACTATATGCTTCCAGATTGTAGACTTTGTGGAAGTGCATATCAAAATATGGGTTATCCTAAAAAAACAGAGAGAAAATGAAATTATTACATGCATTACAGATGTTAGAACAGCAATGTGTTGTTCTCTGCCCAGCTACCTTCAGGGCTTTTTCTCAGTTTGATGGACTCTAAAGGACTTCATGTATTTCTGCTATTCATACTAAAGGGTCTTCTAAAACTTTACAAAGTAGCAGTTTATAATTAGCTGCTATTCTGTGCCATTAGGAGTTTTGCCTGAGTAAAACTTTCAGAGTTTGCTCAAGCGACACACTGCACTTTATTGCGATTATACAATCTTGTTTTGAAATGAACCATTTTGTCATGTTGCCTAAAACACACTATATGAAAAGCACTTGCCTTGGACTATAACTATATATGCCTGTCAGAAGAAGAATATTGATTGCCCTTCCTGCCTAAATTGTAATTCTCTGTGCTTTCTGGCTCTTTGGCACAATTAATCCTAGCAGCAGCTAAATTCTGTTAAATTCTATGGACATGAATAACTATTAGGAATATTTATAGCAGTGTTAATCACCCTATAATTATGAGTTTGAGGTTCATTTAGGCTTTTCTTTAACGAAAAATGAGGCAGATTTTGATCATCCCAGTTGTGGAAGGCTGAATCATCTCTGAAGGATATTTTTGCACAACACTTCAGAAAAAAGCTGAAGTAAATTCATGCAGGTAAGCGATAAGGAAATCCTCTGGCTGCCTTGGCTGGGGAAGGGACAGGAACATCTCCAGAAGCAAGATAACTTGGAGAGGCGGCAAAAGTGTTATTAGTTTAGGCTTTTTTTGTCCCCTCTGGCCTAAACTGCAGAGAACTCACAGGGTGCAGGGATACTCTGAACCTGAGCTCGCCTCCTCCGTCTCCCAGGTTCCTAGTTTTGGACTTGAGGGCAATGTGCACAGGACAGAAGGAGAACAACCACAGTTTGTCATTTTCCTGGAGCAAGGTTCCGAAACCTTTCTTGTGGGCTCTTGATTTCTCTTTCACTAGGATAATGTAGTCTGAATCTGAATTCTATTTTATGTTCACTTGAAAGCACTTTCAAAGGTAAAAAACTCAAATTTTCCTGGACTACATTTATTATGCATGGATGACTGTTAAAATGACTTCTCATACATGCAATAAGATATTCTCCTCAGCGTATTCTTCTAGCTTTTGTAAAATAGGATTTAATTCTACTTTTGGTGTTGTTCTGTATTGTACTACTGCAGCCTCATTCTACCCTTCTGAAGTTGTATCTGAGAGATTAGGACTTTTTTACCAGTAAGTCAGCCAGATCTAGCCAAAGCTGTTTCATATTTACACACAAAAATACACAAATATTTAATTGATCCAAGTAATGTGAGATTAAGCTATGTGAAAGAGGCATAATTTCATCAGCTGGTGCACCAAACAATGCACTTGCATGATATTTTACACATTGACTTCGTCACACAGAGAACAGGTTCATACATTCAAATGTCAGGCTCACAGTCTTCATGAAAATATTTAATGAATTTTTGTTTTCAAATACACATTAAAATCTGTAGGATTAACTCCAGTTTACACTGGGAGATGCAGGTGGAGAACTTTTATTCCCAGTTATGATGAACAAATTAGAAAACATCCAGCTTGTCCCTCAGATCTCAACTGGAAAGATGAAGATTACGACAAACAAGAAAATCTCTCCTTCCTCCTCTCCCCACCCCCAGCAGTGCAAATGTGATGTGGAACCTCTCACATACAATAAAACAAAAATTCCTTGGAGGTTTGATTTATTTTGTTTTTTACATAACTTTATTTTCCAGATAATGCATTTTAATTGCATTTTAATACTTGTATCCCAAATTGCAACACAAGAGAAGTATACTCTAATATATGTATTTAATAATACATAGCACTTACAGTATCTGCTTCTTTTCCATCAATCATCTCCAGATCTTTCAAAAACCACTTTTCAACTATTTCATATTTCTCCTCTCGATCCACTCGCAAGTGTTTAACCATACATATTTCTACTTCTTCATTTTTAGTCACTGCAAGAAAAAAATAGTTTAGGTATGCAAGCAAGTACTTCCCAAAAGTTCCAGTAATAAAAGACTTAATCAAACTACATTTTAGATAATATCTTAAATGATGTATACGGCTGTACTGGACTTAATAGTTTTATTTTGCCCAGGTAGTAGGAATAACACCATGTTCTCAGTCTACGAAACCTGTCAGCTTTTAGTAGATACAGGATTTACCTCACCCGTCCTGTGAAAAGAGAATCTTGTCTGTGCAAAAGCCTTTCATCTGAATTCACTAGCAGTGCAATGAAAGCCTAATTCTGGCAATGGATCTGTATGGATAATCCACTTATCCTACTTACTTCGAGGGCAAATGTTTTGGGGTGCTGGAGTCAGCAAACTGCAAAACCACTACCAAGGCTCTGTATTTACATGGCTTGTGCTATACTTTTCCATTCTGTGGATGAAGTTCTCTTACGAAGTCATTACTTTTTTAAAGCAAAACTCTTATTTCCCTATAAAATATGTAAGTAGGCCACTTAACAAAAATAACATTGAAAATATTTCTTAAAGCTTCAAGTTGCCCAGTGCTATCTTTGTGGAAATTACTATTTTCTGACTTAGGCAGGAAATGAGAGTAAAAAGAGAACGAAGACAATCTTTGCAATAACTACCATTATTAATTGATTACACTGAGTGCTGCGTAGGAGATTGGATTTCTGTAACACACAATAATGAGTGTGAAAAGCACTGAAGCCTGAACAATCTCCTGCACATCCAGCATGAAGCCTGCAGGGCAGGCCACTTCCCCAAGCCATCCGGTTGCCTAAGGTAAGGACAAGATGTCACCTCGTCTGGCAGGAGAATTTCGGCATCATAGCATGAGGCTACAGATGCAGGAGCAAAATTCTTTTATTTCTAAATACTGCCTGAATTTTTGAACACCCACTTTGAAACTTGACTAATTTTATCTTATTCCTGTTAAAACATCTCTTACTTTTCACCTGTTTATAAGAAAATGGTTATTAAATAAAGACAAACAAAGGATATATGTTGGAGACATGCTTCTTTGCATTGCAAAGAAAAACAGTGGAAAATGTATAAATTGATTATAATTTCTCTCAGCCTATAGCTTCCCTGCCTGGGAAATACAAATCACTGTTGCTTTTTTTTTTCTGGTCCTATCAGTTGTAGTTGCTCAACGATTTTTGTCCAAAGGACCACCACTGTGTTATCTTCTGTGGAGAAGTTACGATGGTTTTCATCAGCAAGCAAATCTAGTAGGCTAATCTTAGAAAGTTCTCTTCATACTTCCAGTTTCTCCCATTTTGTTTGTTTGTTTGCTTGCTTGTGAGGGAATATGTTGTCTCCCTCAGAGTTAAAACAAAAGGAAACAAGCCCAACCCCAAAATCCCCCAGTCCTGTCAGAAATACAAGGGGATGTCCCAGTGGCCCCCAGGTCCCACAGGCTGCCACTTCTCTACCCCTCATGCAGGAGCAGAAGTCATATGACATAAGGACAGAGCACAGATGTGTTAGGAATAACAAAACCAGGAGCATGTCCTGCCCGGTGCTGAAACTTGGGCGGACTATTTTCAACTAAAAAAAAAAAAAATATTCTTTACTTTTCCTGCATTTTAAATATTGCTTGTTCTTGCACTCAGTTAACAGAGTTAAAGAAAACTTAATTTTTTATATAGAACATGAGCCCAGATCTACCATGTCATTCTATTAAACTCTAAAAGCTTTTCTTGGGGAGGGCACAGCTATGGCAATGTCTTCATAGAGCACAAACTATTTCTTAAGGTCTTCCATGGACTGAGCACCTTTTTCAGAGTCTCTGTTGGATAATACGATATTATCCCTACCGTTCTTCTCAGGCATACCAATACTGGGTTGCGAAAATCCCTGAATGTGGTTGCATTTCAGCTTTATGTTCTTCCAGGGTTTATAAAGCATTTAGTGAAAGGATACTATTGCCTTCACACAAGAACTGGGACTTGCTATTGTGAAAAGGAAGGGAAATAGCATTGGGCATATGGCACAAAAATAAGGTTGTTCAGTTATCCACACCAAGATTTTGTTGTAATATAGATTTCAAAAGGCATAGACTTTTGAAGTTTTGCCTACAGTTTGACTGATTTGTTGTTGTTGTTGTTAAGGTAATTTGAAATCAACAGGAATATACTGACGTTGCATTGCAGGGATAAGATTTTAGATAATGGGGTTTGCTCCTACAGAGTCACAGCAGATTCCAGTAGCTGCTGGCAGCCGGATGCAACCCATCTTTCAGAATCAGATTTCCACTCTACTCACCACTTACTTGGCTATGCCTGAATATATTAAGAGAGTTTTATATTGGATACTGGAGAGATCCCACTCTTACTACTCTACGTAAATTTTCCTTTATGTAGAGAGAAAGAGACTTCCAATCAGTTAATCTGATTAGAGGCTTTCTTTAATGGCTTGTTCTCCCCTACCTTAAAAATAAGTTTTTAGTAAAGATTTTGAAGGTGCATAATGTTATTTCTCCTCTTTGGATGTTTCATAACAGTGAACTGTTTAGATCTGCCACATGCAACTAAACATACTTCTACCGGATAGTTTTATAAACTATTAATCAGGTTGGTATTTCTGTACATTTAGAAGCTCTATGACGTTCAGGAATCCACTTCTTAAAACTATATTTACAGCTCTAAAATACAAAGCCTGTTCTACTAAATTTACATGAGCGCAGGGAACATAGCTTGCTCAGTATTTCCAGTAATCTGTAAAACAACTTAAATATTCTAAAGACTTCAGATGTTTAGAAAGATAATGATCACAGAATATGGTTGACATCATCCCATATTGGATGTTAACCCAATCTATGTCTCAAGTACATAGATTATTTCTACCTGTTATATGTATTTTGAACCCGAAGAGGAAACAGACTGGAAGAAGCATTCACTTCAGCCTAACTACTTATGGATGAGAGTATTTCTCTTTTTGAGTATGTTTCGGTGTTGTGAAATAAATAAACAAAAAAAAAAAAAAAAAAAAAAAAAAAAGAAAGCNGCAAGCTTTTCTGAAACCTTGTTCTAAAAACGTTATGAAACAGATACACTTGAAATAAAATTTAGTAAGTAGCCAGACAATTTTTTTCACTCACAGCAATCTTGTTTTATTCCCAGTTTGTGCTAATTACCAAGTCAAATGTGCATTTATTTAAACCACAAGTCTAGTTGATTGTTCCCGAAGTAACTGGGACAATATATAGGACATCAGACCAAGACAAGGGATGGTGCAGAAGCTGTAAAAATTACAAATGTTTCCTGCCATGTTAATGTACTGTTATGCCGTCTTATGGAAAACCTAATTAGCACTACAGTAAGGTACTGCTCTGTTAACAGCAGATGAGGCACTCACAGCACTGCCGCGTCCCGAACACCTCCAGCAGTTGCGTTGGAAGTGCCACGTTTCTCCGCTGATATCAAAGCCCAAGCCCGTACGAATCAGAAATGGGAGAAGACGCCGTTTCGGAAGGCTGCTGGCAGTGCCGGGGCAGCGACCCGGCTTTCGTGCCGTGCTGGGCAGCTGCTGGAGCTGCGGGCGGCGGGGCGGGCCCGGGGCTGCGCCGAGGCGCTCCCCGCTCCCGCCACCGCCACCGGCCCCGGCCCCGGCCCCGCTCCCTCGCATCCCCACGCACCCATCCGCGCGCACG